>JABMBR010004584.1:0-79126 GCA_018881525.1 Meteorus sp. PSUC_FEM 10030008
ATAAATTTGGACTATTCCTTCGATCATTACCTGTATTCATCTATCCTCTAAACAAATCCTTTTGTTTCTTTCATTTCAGATAATTAGGACTAGAGATATATTCCCCACCCGCCAGACACCTTTGCGTGAAAGTTCTCTGGGAAATCGTCTACAGGAACAAGAAAATCCGATATTATAATAAATGCATGGCGAATTCTTGAAATGCATCAAATTTGCCACATGAACATTTATTCTGTGTATTTATTTGATGAAAACCTTTCTCACAAAAAATTCACGAAAAAAACGCGTTTTTCCCGACTCACAACTGGATATAACCCTTTAAGTTCCAATTCTGAGTATAAAACATTCAGAACTTGTGTCGAATGCATCAGACGTTTTGTTTATTTCGTTGACTTCGGTTCTAAATAAAATAAATTGTAAACTCAATAATCATCATGTTCGTCAACAAAATCACCACGTTTATTGTTGCGAGTTTCGTTATATTTGGATTCGTTCAAACTGGTTTTGCTGATGAATTCACTATCGATCAGGTAAAGGATTCGAAATAAATTGAGCCTTCATTTAAATTTTACAATTGACCTTTTTCATTAAATGATATTCTGCTGCTTTTCTTTTCTGTTAAATTTCGATTAGTTTGATGAATTGAAAAATTATTGTGTTTTTTCATTACAGTACATAAGATCTTGATATGTCATTGATAAAATTTCAATGTCAAATACCAACATGTATGATAACATCCAATGCTATCGTTCTGAAATATCGAGCAAAGGAGCACCTGGTCAAAATTTCATACAAAACATGTCACTACTACATAATGGACAGGAAAAGCATACTGAAATTTTTGGAAGAATCATCGATTCTCGAATTCGTATTTTATTCCCAAAATTCGAATACGGTAAGACGAAAATACACAAATCAGTAAAAAGACAACCCTAATTTGCGGTTTCAGTCTTGATTTGAGTTTCCAAATCTATAAAATTTGCGATCGTAGTCAAAACTTGTTGACGAATTTAATTTCCAACACAAATATGAACGAGATGAACGAGCTATTGAGTTTGAATATATTCGCCATCAATAATCAACTTTTTCTCCATCAACAGGCGATACTTTCTCGGTGATGAATTTCCACCACAAAAAAGAACTGATCCTGGCCAAAGAAGTTTTGTATCAATCCTATCTATTGATATCCCGCACATCTACAGTTCTTCAGGATACAAAACTGAAATTCGATGAGCTCGCGAAAGAACTTAACACAGTGGCCAGATATTTCCACCTCTACGATTGTCTCTATCGTTGGGTACCAGCTTCTGGGCTTCAAAACTTCTAGTGTATCCACACACATTCAGATAAATAACATCCAACCATATTGACCTTCTCTTGTTAAAAATGTCCATTCCATCAAGACACGAAGAGAGTCATCAATAGAAAAATTTTCATCATTAAATGTTCATGAAATTATTTTCTCTAACCAAACTGTACAGAAATGAAAATCGAACCGAATACAAAACTCATCCTATGATCATATGGATGCAGACCCTGCAACATCGATCAACATCAGCAATATTTTATGAACAAATAAATCCTCTAATTCTCCCCCATATATCCATGTGCATTTACACAATCCATTAAAACAACCCCTTTCAGCACACATATAGGTTTGATACACTCCCCATTTGAGATAAGATCTTAAACTGGAACTGAAATGACTGTGGGTGGGACCACTGCGGCTGTGTCAATCCATTCAAACTTGAAACTCCCAATCCCAACGTAAATACAAACTGCATCTATCTGCATACACACATGTATATATATATATATACACTCCTCAATTACTTGTATGAAGTGATGAACGCATGCGCAACTGACAAAGAAGGATTGTCGAAAGATAATTGGAAATCATGAACAGCAGGTGTTGGTGATGAATTTCGATGAGAAGATACACGAATGAAATTCAATTGTGAGCGACAAAATATTGTTGAATTATTCGCATATTTTCGAATGAGTTACTCACCAGTTTATTGGTATATGATGAATTGGAAATGCGGATATAACAAGGAAGATAAAGGCAATATGAAATGGATTGTTGGTACTTTTGTTGTTGTGAAGTCGCGTTGAAAATATATCGATAATAATTGAATTAACGTGCAATCACTTTGTTGAATTATTTATCTTTGGATATGGACTGTAAAAATATTTTTGTGTGACGATAGTACATGCTCCATTATCCAGACATGATACACACCCACAGGATGGCATTGTTGATAATACCATTGTCAGGACGATGATAGAGTTAATGTGACCATATAAACTGGTCGTAATTGGGACAAAGAGAATTTTATTGGAAATTAAAGAGAAAAGTCAGCCAAGGGTACTCATTCTCACAAAGAACGATACTGGAATGTTCGATATTGTGCGTTGAGTAATTTATTTAGTGGTCGTATTCTCTCACGTTTTTAAAAGTTTGGTTTTCGAAAAAAAACTTTGGAGTGGAAAACTTGAAGTCCATTGGAAGGAATTTATTGCAAAAATTTCCGAAAATTTCAAATCTTTTTATTTATATTAAAAAAATCAACAGTTGTTGATCCATTTAATATTTATAATTGAAGATTTCATCCTCCATTGATCAAGAAAATTTCATAATAAAACTGCGTTCATGAATTTTCCAACTCATTTGATTCATCACATTATTCCTCGAATTAAAAAATGAATGTTAGAATTTTCGAATGACTATCTGTATTTCTGAATGTCGTCTCATTTAATTATGGATGACCATAAATAATCTGCAGTGGAGACGGAATTTTAATTAATGTAAAGAAAGAAATGATGTTGATAATTACAGGAAAGCTTCGGCATTCAATGACCAGGAATTCTTTTACGTACTATTTACCGCTTCATTCTGACCTTTTGTAATCACTTTAACGTACACTCGCATTCAACCATCACTTCTGAACTCTCTCGAAAGGTTTTCCTGTTTGTAATTAAGTACATAATTCCCAGCTTAAGAAACTACAAAAAAAATTCTACTAAGATTCAGGCTGGAGAATTTTTTAAAAAATTATGTTGCTCTTTTGGACTACAATTTCAAATAAAATTGAATACTTCGTCGGACTGCACCCCATGATAGTTCTGTAACATGAAATGATCAAGGACTACATATTCTATTGTGGCAGTATATCATCGATGTAATCCAGCTCTATGTACGATAAAAACGTTATCGAAAAAAAGTTGGTATCAATTTTTCACTCAATTCGCTCTGTGATGGAAAAAGTTCGACAGTGATGAAGTTTTAATCATCAATCCTGCAATTTTTATTGAACTCGCGCAATGATTCTATTGAGTAAGATAAGACGAATTGGTACTGATGAAAAGAAGGAGTTAACCTGGTGGAATTGAAACGATCATCGATTACCAATTTTATCTTTACGGGCGAGCAGTTCGGAATAACTTCCTGAATTGTGAAAAAAAAGAAGTGAGGGGAAGATAATATACACGAAGATAGAATTACATGTTCGAGTTACATGTACGAGTTTTTTTCCTTCATTGGCATTGATATAAGAAATGATTCAATTTCTTGATTAATTGACAAATAATCTTCATGTTGATGAAACAATACTGATTGATGATGTATTTTCGTTTGTCTTAGGATTCGTTGGAGAAATATAACCAAAAATTATCTAAACAACTCATCACATTCCTACATTCATCAACTATTTGTATTTGTAATAAAATATTGATTTCTCACCCCTAACTAATTTCGACGCCACGTCCGTTTATCGTTTTATGAAATGAAGTAGGGTGAATTTTAAGTTGATTACTTTCAATGCAACGAGTGGCCAACTTTTCAAAACTTATTTTTTCTTTTTAGAGAATAAAAATAATAATCAGATAAAAAATGTTCGAATCACTTGCTGTGCATGCGATCATTCGCGAATGGAATCGCCATTGTCAATTAATCGAATCTTCATCTCTTTATTTCCAAGCTTTATGAAAAAGTTCCAATATCTCTCTTTCATGGAACATTTCATTGGTATAATTGAAACGGAATTCCTTCATACCTCTATCATTTTCTCGTACAAAAAAATTCTTTTCGCTATCAATCGTCCATGATCTTTATTGTGTTGAACAATTTCTCAAATACACAAGATAGTTACAGATTTCTATAAAATTGCACCAGATATTAATTCATAATTATGAAAATTTTTTGGAGCTGAATTTTGTCGTGTATGAGAACTCAATTCTTTTGACAGAAATATACTTTGAGAAGACTTTTAGTTAATTCTTCCGATTGCCATTCTCGAAAGTCTGTGGGAAATGTTTTTGTGTCAGACGTGCACTGGTTGAACTCGATTGACTGCTACAGCGCCACATTTTTTTTTTCTGACTAACTACTAACATCAACTTGTTAGACCAGACCAGTCACACTCATTTCAAGTTTATAAACTAATCAGCCGAATCGCAATGGTTTAATTTCAACCATGCAGCTGTTAGAACTAATCGTGTCAAGTTGATTGTTATTATCAATTAATTCAAATCTCAATCGTCATTGAACGAAATATTCTGAAAATTATCATTTTTTAATCATTTGGACATCAAACGACATCAGAGAAATTTGTGTGTGGATATAGTCGTTCAATTATCATCGCCAGGACACCAAATGATATAAATAGAAGCCACAAAAGAAAAAGTTTTCATGATTTCTCGTTAAACAGATCAAGGTGAAGAAGAAATTCCATCACAGAATCAAAATCAGATCCAATTCTTCTCTATGAAAAGAACGATCGTACGATAGCCATCTTCAATAGAAACAATTCCCAATTCTGATCAATGAAAAAAACACAATTTCACAATTCCTTCGCTGAAAATTGAACCGACCAAATTCCTGATTCCAACTGTCTAGTGATTATTGTCTACCACATTAAAATTTCATTTTCACACACTCAACTACTTCCAGCGATGAATTTTCTCCAATGCTCTACATTTCCACAAAGAATTTCTTCCTCCATGCCATTCAAATTCAGATCATTATTTCTATATTCCAATTAAGTATACAATTAACCATGAAAAACTGAACTGAAGAAAACATTGAATTATTCGTATACGAAGATGGAAAGGAGAATAACGGAAACGAAATCAAATAAAGATAAAATACCGAAGCTAGATAGCGAAATGTTTAAAGTCGTATACTTACTGAAGCCACTGACCGAAGAGCAACGAATGAGATTACATCGCTGCTATCAGGACACGCGAGCAATGACCGTATGTTTATATATATACGAAATCCAGTATGTCAATTTACTTTTAGACTGAATTCGTTTGACGTAAACTCCAGTACATCTCTCCACATATGTATGAAAAACACGCCCCTGGTTATATTTCAAACTTTTTCATATGTGCACAATCTGATGAAGAAAATTCGATGTCTATCACGTGACTGAAACTAGGACGAAGCGACAAGTTAACTATTTAGACGTCAAATGGAAACAGACGAAAAAGGAGAAATAAGATAACGAAAGTTCTTGCTTCTTAAACTACAAAAGTTTATTTTTTTTGTTCGTATTAATCTTGTTTCGATGATATAATCATTCATGTAGACTTGGAAAATGTCTAGTTCTTGCCAATGGTGGCTAGAGATGATAAATCAACAATGTGAATACTCCAATGCATAATTTTTCTTCAATTCTAACTTGATATGGCATTTGTGGAATGTTTAATGTGAAGCAGAACGATTCAGAATCGCTCTGCTTCATGATGGAAAAAATCATAACAATATTTTATACTTTGGTCACTTCAATACGATAATTCAATGAATAGTTGTGGGAATGAAGTCGGAAATTTTCTTGTCATTCAACGAACACTTCGAACGACCAAACAAACTCGGCCAAAAATGGTCGTAAAGAACCGTTCAAAAAAAGGTTTTGATCAGGAAGGCGAGCACTATCCAACACAGTTGCAAACACTGTGTTTTTCTCAGCCGTCTCCGAAGTAGCTTCCTGAGGTAGCTGGAGCAGTGTTTGTTACTGCGTTGCATAGAGCTTGCCTTCCTGATGACAAATATTTTTTGAACGATTCACTACGATGATTTTTCATCGAGGAAAAACGAATTGAAGTTTTGAATTTCGTGTACCTTTGGAACCGAGAATCACCCTCGAGAAACTGCTTTGAATAGTACTCATCTTTCCAATGATGAATCTTTTCCGAAGATCTTTCTACAAATTAGTGAAGCCACTCTCATTATTATCAATTTGATGTTCACTCGGAATCAAGTCACACGGAAAAAAGTACCTTCTCATCCAAGAATAATCGATGATGCAAGAACGGTTGACTGATGATGAAACATAAAATGTGTGACTTAAGACAAAGATTGAAAAAACACTCCGAGTTGTCGACATCTCCACGACAATTCTACTGAATGACTTTAAGAACTACAATTCCCCACTTATTGGATCTTCATTATCATTCTAGAATTTACGATAGCGTTCAATGTACCATGAACAGCTTAATCGGATGTGAAGAATTATTGTTGTCCTGTGATATATAAATTACACTCGTTGAAAGAGAGTTAAGTACTCGAAGAGCCAAGTGATAAATTTCTACGTAAAGTGGGTGAATTATCCATTGAAAAATAAATTTTGTCCATTCCCCAAGATTGAAAAAATTCGGTGTGAACGAGATTTCTTTCATGTGTTCACATTATCTCTTGAAATGTTGATTCCAGTGTCTGGAGTACATCAAAGTATCGAAATAAAATTATAACTCTTGATATTTTGTGAACATATCAAATAAATTTTACACATTGAACAATTGCAAACACTCCAACATTTTTTCCCATGTCATCTGTTGTGCTCCGAAAGTTCAAGTCTCGAGCTTTGTGTATAGTAGGAAAAGTTTGGTCATCTCGAGAAGTATAATACGCAATAAATTGTATTGCACAAGTGAAGAGTAGCTCCATATTCGACAGCTGTGTCATTTCATTTGATTTCAAGGTTTTATTACATTCACATGAAAACTTGTTTGAATGAATCATCGTCGTCAAACTCATGTTACTGAACCACGTTCATCAAATTATTCGCCCTTTACCACATTTGCAGGATGGATTATTACAAGCTGTTTAGAATTGTTGGTTGAAACTTATTCTCATCTGTTATCTCCACATTTGGTACTTCCCCTGAGAACATGTCAAGAAAAATTGTGACATCTGCAATTCACCCTCGGCTTGAAAAATTGTGAACATGTGACATACAATTTGCATAATTATTCGAAAAATGATGGAAATTTAATTTGAAATATTCCTCCGGAGTGAAATTTTGGATAATCTGTTTCAAAAATTAAGAAATTTTCGAGAAAATAAAATATTACAAAATAATTGAATGAGTATTGAAAATAATTTTATCTCATAACATGAATAGATGTGGTAGGGGGATTAACAAATTTTCCACAAAATGTTTCACGACTGTCAATATCATTTCAAGGTTTAAATTATTGTCAATTGGACTGGTTTATTTTGTTGTGAGCTGAATCAGTAACCTGATGAATTTTGTTAATGAAAAATAACCCTCCATCATGGTTTTAGCAAACTGTGTTCGGAAATGAAAATGAATAGTCAGAAGGAAGATTAAAGCGTACGACATTCCGCCTCTCCTCTTAAGTGTTTGAATTTAAATGTGACCTCTTGGAACTTGATACGATGGAACTGAGATTAGTTGCTCGTACGGTTGAAGTTTTAACGAGTCGTAAAATCGTTTAATTCTTCATAAAGCATACTATACTCTGAATTTTTTTCATCTGCTACGCTTCAGAGTAAAAAATGACAAAGTTGTTGCCGAGTCGTGAAATGTTGTGACAAATACCAGGAAAAAAAAAATTTTTAATTAGAGAATTGTCCCGAGGAGCAACAAAACATTTCTTCTACTCAACGATGATTCATTTAGTGAGAACGAATCAGAGAAAAATTCCCCAAATGAACATTTCATTTGTCACAAGAAGAAAAATATTTCGTCATCTAAATCTAATGAACATCTTCATCAACAATTAAACATCAGAACTGTAATTTCAAATACAACACTTCGACATTTCTTCAAACCCTTTCGAACAAATTAATTCAATACTCTCAATGCATCTAACAGAAAAATCAAATCTGCGCCATGAAACTCAACCCTCAAATGAACCCTGACCTCCATGAAGTAATTACTCTCTAAAATTCAAATTTTGTCGACAACAAAAAAATTTGATGAGGTTGAGACTGTTCCAAGCTTAGCTAGTTCACATCCTCATAATGACGATCACTAATTTCATATCCATGTACATTCAATAAGCTGTGATCAATCTATGGACACAATTTCTTCATGAGAATTCAATAGAGTTGGCAGACATACAAGACTACGATACAGAGAAGCAGACGCAGCGATCTGATTACGATTAACGAGCGTTCACTAATGACTGTCATATATATACATACACACACCTAGTCTAAACACATTTTCTATATACATATATACATATCTGTATGTGACCAACCCCTTCGCCTGCTTCTCGTTCAGCATTTTCTTGCTGTATAATATATAATAGAGGTACTATTTGCAGCACACGCGAGTCATGAGCGGATAATAACTTCTCTACGTTCTGTATCCTCGGTTTTCACCCTAACTCCATCACTCACAATAGATAACACAAAAAAAAGAAGCGTATCGTTGAAAAAACGGAATTTTAATTATTATTACTCAGAAGGAAGCAAAAAGTTTCGTTGTACACTCTGAAATGGTTTATTTTGCGATGAAAAGGATGTGGAATTATTTATCTTTACTATTTTGTATATTCCTTGTCAATAGCACGCAAATGATGAACAATGATCGTGAGAATCGTGAGATGATATGAAAAACAGATTTTCAATTGATTCCAAACGGGTGGAATCCGGGGGGATGGGTGAATTGAAAGAGTGTGGTTACCCCGATATACTGAAGAAAATATCGATCATGATAATTTTTTTTTGTTTGTAAATTTTTTTATTTCATTTTTTCGTACCATTTCATTTGTGGTATGGCAATGCTGCAATGTGGTCTGATAACCACTGGAGGGTGAAAAAAAAATTGGAGGAACGACATGGCAAGAAAAAAATATTCTACGTAGGAGTTCGTTTCATATTGAGCGAATAATTTTATGGGCTATCAAAAGGCAATGAAAAGTGGACTTCGTAGCGGTCTGAATAATATTTTTTGATAATAAATAACCAACGTTTCGTCGTTATGAGACAGATATAATATTGAAATGAATGAATCCGAAACATTGATGCATCGTTGCATACACAATTCCATCAGGATATTTATTTCGAATTATATACAACACTTTGAGGGGAAAGTTTATGAAGGAGATCGTATCAACAAGGTTTTTTCATGTAAATGTAAACTGATTTTTGTCTGGAGCAACTGAAATCAATTTTTGGATTGAAATAATTGGATGGAATTTCCCAAAAGCCATTTCGAAAATCAAAGTAAACGTGAGAAAACAATTTATCAAGAAGATTCAAATTTTTTCAGAATCGTTCGTGAGTTATTATCAATGCCAAAATTTGTTTTGTGATTGATTGTGTTGAAAATTCCACAATTGCTGTCTAGAGCTGTATTTACCGTCAATCTGTCGCGAATTTATTGTTATTTTTCCTATAGTCACATATAAAAATGAGTGAATTGGATATTACAATAAACGCGGACGATATTTTTATTACCACTTGGCTCAATTGAAGCATGACCTATCATCCCTAGAGGCTTGAAGTGTCTCGAGACATAAAAATAGATCAAACATTTGTGTCCAAGATGAAAAATAAATATGGAAAAAAAATATAACCCAGCAATTTCATTAAATGGAAATTTTTTTTTGTATCCCTAAATGTGAGTGTATCATCCATAAAATATTTCACCCCTGTGATTTTATTCTTCATCCTCGAAATCATATAAATCTGTATTTTATGACGTAGAATACACACAATATTTCCCATCAAACATATTTCTTCATTCACATTCGATTATTATAGGAACATTTTTCTATATTTGTGCAAATGATATCAAATTGGTGGATAGCATGAGTTACCTCGAGGAACTTCTGGTTATGATTCGAAAAAATATTAAACAAACTTTGATTGCTAGTGACATCAAAGAGTCGTTTCTTTTTCTGCATCAACGCACAGAAAATTATTCTAATTATGTTCTGCAAGTTTTTTTATCATGTCGTCTGCTACGAAGAATCTGCTACAAGACTCAACAATGTTTGTTTTTGCTTTTTTTTTAGTCTGAATTCCGCTCCGAATGAACTGTGAGAAGAAATTGTGAAAGATGTGAGGCTTGAGGAAACAACAGAAATCTAAATATTTTCACAATTTTGTATCAAAAACTACAAATTGAACCCATCTACAAGATGTAAAATCTGCAGTAACAGCTGCAATTTCAACGCAACTATTTTTTTGAAAAGTTGATGAAGTGGAACAATTTTCGAATACTTTTCTGATCCTGCTCATATTTTTCGATAATTAATTGCACTGAAATATATCTGTACATTTCGTAATACAGCAAAACCCCATATTTCACCAAGATATGGAAGTAGCCTAACTGCCTCAAGAATATTAGAAAGAACATTGGTCGCCGAATCACGTAATTCACATAAATTCAACAAATTCTGATTGTTTATTGGAGTGAAATATGGAACAATGAACGCTTGAATGAATCGTCTCAGGAAATTTGTTGATTTTCATGTACGAATCTGCTTAGAAAATTATTATCAAACACACACAAAAGAAGTGCACACACAAGATACGATCGAGAATAAGAAATGTCATAGGGTAAATATTCGCACTGTATAAAAATTATTATTTGACTATGAATGAGTCAATCTGAAATAAATCATCGAACACTAGACAACGCAGATATTGACAATTCATTGCCCCTCAAATTTTTCTTCAGTTCAAGATTAAAAGTCGAAAACCATTGTCGCAAGGGATGGGTCCTTCAAATATAAATGAGATGAATCATTAGGAAACATTGACAAACATTGCAGCTTTTACGGTTTGCTTGCGGTGTTCCACATCAACCCGATGTGAATTTACCAATGCACATCGGATATAACGTCGATACTCTCCTTCTGCTCTATTAGATGTCGATGATCACTTCCTCCGGAATTCCCGATAGCTGCAAAAGCTGTTCACAAAAATTACGCTGTCTACCATGCATCAAAATATTCCAAAATTCATCGATTTCGGTTGCGGAATTTTTATTTTGTTATTCATTGTAAAATCAAACTGACAAAAAGTGCTGGAAATGATGAAATCTCATAAGTCGACCGAATGAATTTCATAAAGAAAATAATCGGTTGAAAATCGAGATTGTTATTAAAAAAAAATTTAAGGAATATTTTTAATAATCACTGATTGATGAATTGGTGAAATGGTGAAGGGATGTAGATTATCTTCATAAAGCTCCTCAGAGTGCTGCAACATGCCATCTGAATATCGATTCATCAACCAGCATGTCCCCTGATGTCATACTACTTTAGTGCTAATTTTCCCTCTCGTCATCATGCATTTTTCATAATTATAAGAAAGTTTCAATGTCATAAAAAGCAAGAAAGTACAAATGTCACACTCTGAATAAATTGAGGTTCATAAACATTTATACAATCTTAAGAACATTTACAAAAAATTCCTACCCCATTTGTTATGGCAGATAAAAAATTTTCCACAGCGGTAAATTGATATTTTTCAAGAGAAATGTTCCTGATGTCAGAGAATAATAGATGACGAACAACCCATATCATTTCATCTCTACATTCTCGCTAGAGGGGAAATTTGACAACGTGAAATTCACCCTCGAATTCAGTGTAGTGTGCAATTAACAATTATTTGACGAGAAGAGTATTTTAATTGTTCCAATTATTTTCGTTTATGGGGTATAATTCATTGGGGATATTGTTCGATGGAGGGGTTCATACGTTTTTCCCAACCATCAAACGGAACGTTGGGGTATAGAAAAAGGCAAGAATATTTTACTGGGAACCAAATTTCCCTAATAATTCTATCAAGGATTAATATCAAATTACGCAAGGGAGAAATGAAAATCCTGAAATTAGAGAAGACAACTACGATTCATCTCTAAACTGTAAAAAATTTGTGTGTCACGAAATGTTTTTGTTCCATCATATTGAATTTTCCTTGGGTCAACACTCAATGAAATATGATTTATGATATTAAAAATATACCACTCGCCCTTTTATTCAAAATTTTGCACATCTTCGATTCCGATAATAATGTGCTGTATCAGTTATTATCACCAACATTTCACAATCATAAATAAAAATATTTCCAATCTATACATTTTCGTTCAACTCCTATCAAGATAAATTGCCTTCATTTCGTCGATTGTAAAATATGGCAACCACTATCACGTCGTATTCGTTCCCATCCCTAAAAGATATTTAAATATTCATCATTGATGAATAGTCAGTTGGTTCTATCATTTCCAACCAGAAGCAAAGTAAAAACCCATCAGAATATCATTTATTGAATGGGAAATCATCAATCACCAAGCACAGCTCTAATCCTGATCACAATGCAACGATATGTCAGCATAAACTTCGAATGTGAGTTGAACGGAAATTTATCAAAAGTAACCACCACATTCTCACCTAGTAACTCTGATTTGATTTATGATGGTAGTGCAAAATTGACGTAAGAATTTTCCATCGACAGGGTTATTATCATTGGAACAAGCAGAACCAGTTCATGCGTTTATTCGTGTTTGAAACATCAATTAAACAAATACTCACATAAAGAGTCAATATAAACATTCCACTGGTATTTCAACCAAGTTGATCATTGATTTGGAATCGAATCGTGACAAATATCTGTCTTTCGACATGAACACAAATAATTTCTATTTCATATTACAGAGGAGAATATCACGTGCTTGGCTGAAATTCAACGTTGGTATATTTGATCTGATTCATTCACCCAGAATCAATTTTATCCACAAACTCAATTCCGTTTACATCGTTAACTGATTTACAACGCATTATGGAATATCTTCTCATATTGCACTCAATTCAGCCCGAATCGAAATCAAAATTAATTAATAACTACATCGATATTTAACAAAGAAGATGAGCAAACTTATCTCATAAGTTGAACAGAAATTACAATTAGTTGAGTCAATCATATGATTGAATAATTATTAACTATGGATATGACAATTATTCATTGGATTTAATCCATGAGTTTCATTCAAGGGATTCTCATCAGTTGATGATGAATATGATTGACATGAATAGAGAAACTGATAAATTTTGAACATTTATTAATATCAACGCGTCAGACTCGTAAAATTGTACTCCAAATGCACAGCAGTTCAGATTTATCATCGCAATTATCATCGATATTTTTAATATTGATGAACTATTGAATCCACTTTGATAAATCAATAATTTTTGATAATTTGATAAATACAGTTCATTGATGCAATACAAATCCAAATACACAAATTATATCTCCATGTTTACCAATCCATTCAAATTTCAAGCTTCATTTCCCTATTTATCCAAATTCCATTTCACAATATTAATTTAATCAATTCAAACAAATGCATTGATGATTTACGAAACAACGAAATTAATCAATACAACGTACCTCAGCTGGTAACTCCATCCTTATGAAAATATTCTTATAATTTTGTCGATACTCTGAAATGAAATTAAAAAAATTCAATTAAACATTGGTCAAATGATATTTCTATTGCTTATTTAATTATAGAAAATTTGAAATTGATCAAGAGAATCAAATTCAAATCGAGTATCATGGAAATGAAATTATTCTATAAAAGTCGTCGAGATACAAACCGTGAGAAAATATTGCGACATAGAAATTTATCTCTGTAGTAAAAAAACTTTCATGAAAACGTGAGTGCGATCGGGGATGCGAAAGGTACTCCATCGCGTAACATTCCCTATGTATACATAATCCATATAAATGTGTACATACATTTGTACATGTGCTTCCATGAGCTTTTCCCAACTGAGTAAAGCGCATTAATATTTAGCTGACATTCACTCAAATATTCTCTATGCCAAGCAATGACTGCAATTATCTCATGCGAATTTAAAAATATCATTCCGACTCTTTTGTATTAATACACCCCCTCTATTCCACGATGTAAATTCAAGCGGGACATGAAGGAATGAGAAAAAAGCAGAATATCATATTGAATTGAAATGAAACGAAAATTAACGTCGATATAAATAAATCAAATGAATTTGCATGAAGTAGTTTAAATGAAAGAAATAAGACGTGCAATCAAATAAAACACGAGAAATTGTTGCAGTGCTTGTGAAAATCTATAATTGTGCAAATTCAACGCAATTGGGTGTAAGTGTCAGTGAGAAAATCTTGACAAGTGAAGGTAAACTGAAAATAGATGAACAGTACATCAACGTAGATATATTTATGCTTAAATTATTTTTAGTATACATTGGTACTTGGAAGACACGAAATATACAGTATTGATCGATGTATTTCCAACTTGCTCACATTTATGTGCACACGTTTTGATGCAATACGCTTGTCATTGATTAATTACTGAGATCCAGCAAAAATAGAACGCCCAATCACGATGATGTCATGAATATACCTGATGAGTTTATGGATAATTATTCTGATTATCAAGAAGAATTGAATGGAGTTCATCATGAAAAACATTTGGGAATTCGTTTTGAAATACATCGAAAACTATTTGAATATCTTCCTAGAATCCTCCTCGTAATAATGTGCATAAAGATCACGTAGTAAATTGTAATTCGTTGAACACGACCGAAATAAAAAAATAAACTTTTCCTCCTGGAAAATAATCTTGTTTCCTACTGGTTGAAATGATATTTCGAGAAGTAATTGAAGTATTCATTACAAGTAAGTTTCGTTCGCTGCATACTTGAGACGAGTTTGGTACTGACTGAAATAAAAGTGACTGAAAAAGATTTTTATTTCATCTAGGAACATGAAGAGATGAGACTTTTATTCAACAAACTTAAAGTTATCCCAGCAAGTTGATCACTCTTTTTTTTCATATTTCTTCTTCTTTATTCAGCTAAATATTGAAATTATTGAGTAGACAATTTTTTTTATTATTTAATGATGAAGAATGACAATGAGAAGTGCGATATTATTCTCTCCAACTATCAGACTCCACGAATAACCTGGTGATGCGATTTGATAGGAATTCGTAGGAAAGTATGAAACGATAGTTCACCCATTTTTCATCACATTGATTTGGATCATGTCAATTATTTATTTTCATTGTTATTGAGAGCTTCCAATGTGGGTATCATCATTACATACCTCATACCTCACAGAGAGATTAATTAACTCTCCACTTCATGTATTGATAGATATTGACGTTACCGTTTCAAAACTGACATTATCCAAAGTTTCTTGTTTCCTCCTTCTTTTTTTACCCTTAAAAAATGTATAGAGGATGATAATTTTGTATTCTAGGAAATACCGAAAATATTCCCACGTTAGAAAGGAAAAAGATTGATGAAGAAATGCAATTCTGCTATCGTTTTACATAGACAGGAAATTTTACAGAAAAAAAATTCTCATAACTTGGAGGTGGACTGAAAATCACAATGAATAAAATGCTGACTTTCATCAAATTCTAAAATAAGGAAAATGGTATGTGTGCAACATGATGAGATCAGAATTCATGATTTTTCGATTTTTGGATAGAACGATAGAAGAAAGTTGATTAAAATAAACAAGAAAAAAAATATGACGAGTAACAATTCACGTACCACATTTCATCGCATTTTGCACGATTCAACAATCCACAATTTGTTTTTTTATCGAACCTACCCGTATAGTATTTTGCTAACGATATTATTTTATCCGTTACGCAACATACGCTAGTTTTCCCTTCTGAAAACCCCTTTGTGAGAGCTATTGTGCATTCACGTACATTCTATTTTTTTTTTGCTGATCCGTTGGGTTCGGAATGAGATCACATTGCAACACATACTAAACTGCACGAATGAAAAAATAACAAAATGTATCGTGATATTCATTTGTTTATACTGTATCGCCTGTGCTGTACCAAAAATTTGCATAATTCTGCAAGCTGAATATTGATGATATCCGGATTGTGAAGGAATATGCTCACGAACTATATCAAAAATTCATCATTCCAACCTTACGTTTTCTATAACAAGAAATTGTATGTTGTACAATTCGTGAAAAACGAATGCGACATCTCTTGAAATTTATTTTTATATGATAAACGAATTTTTCAGTAAATTTCAATATCCAATCAAAGATGTCTGGTTTACTGGATGAAATGATTTCAGAATTTATTCTAACGCTTGAAATAACACTCACAGCTCACGATAAAAAAAAATTAGTTACTCTTCCTCCATTTGTATATTGAATAAATTCGAGGTAGAGGATATTTAACTATTCTAGGATTTATGGGTACCAGCTCTTTCGTTCCAATTTCTTTTTTCTCTAGAGATTACATGAAGAAATTCAATAAAATGTAAATCTCAGGATTTATATTGCATCAAAATCGTTTCTCCTCTGTTATAAATCACTCGGATAGTATTTTCAAATTAATTATGGGAAGTCAAATGTGAATAATTATTTTCACATTATTGCTTGGATCATCACCAAAACGAGAAGAATCTCAGACAAATTCTCAATCTTCATCGTCTGGACATTGGAATTGAACTGATAAATTCAATGAAAGTCACCACGACGTCGCATGAGTGAAAATACTCTGCATCCTATTGGAAACGATTTCTTTCGTGTAATAATTACTCGAAAACGAGTGTATGAAGTCTTAGTTAGAAAAATTGTTCTCATGGAGACGTGAAAACAAACAGAAGTCGAAGTAGTGAACGGTGTTGCTATGGATAGCGTAGCTACATTAGAGAAAATTGGAATCTTCAACAACAGAACAATCACCATCAACTGTGTTTGTTGTTGAAACCTTCAGAATGTGTAATAAGAATAATTTCAAGTGAAATGTGCAGGATTTTCTCGTGACTATTGACTGACATTGTTCAAGAGAAATTGTTTCGTTACAACGCGATAAATATTTATATGAAAGAAATGTGAAACAAGGGATGGCAAATCATGAAAATTTGTTCTATTCTTCTCACATTACATGAAATCGTAGGAAAACCTGATTTACTGCTATTGAGCATTTCGTGTAAACAAAGTCGACTCCTAAAAAAAAGTTATTTCAAATTTGACCATTGGAAATACACGATAATATTTTCTTCTGTGTAAATTGTCACTCCCTTTCTGAGAGACCATTATCTTCACACTCTTCTTACTGCCAACTGTTTCTTGTATTTTATTGATCATAAAATTTTATAGGAAGTTCGAATCTTTTCATAACCTCCTTACTCTTATTATTTGTCATCGAAACTCTCTCCCAAAAATTAATCGTACGATGCATCATCAAATTCAATAAATTGATTATTGCAATGAAAACACAAAGTGCATGAATTCGTTTTTATCTCAATTGTCCAATTCATATTTCCTCATAAAAAATGTTCTCTTGTGACAGACAAATAAAAATCGGTCCAGTTTAGTTGTTAGTCTTCTTGAATGACCAAAAATTGAAATGAGAAAATATTTAGTAACAAAGTCTATCTCCAACAAAAATACTCCAGTGTTGGGGATATGGCTGTGATCGATTTCTTTTTCCTCATGTTTTGTATTGAAAAAATATTGCGATACGTATTCTATCAAATGCTTGTGCATTAGTCATGGGCTATACATCGATCTCGCGCAACACATTTGTTCACATGGAAATAGAATAGTTTACTATAAAATTTGGATACGAGCCAAAGAGTGCAGTTCCATTGAAATATCCACGAAAAAAAAGAAGGAAGAAATAAATAGTGGAAATCACTAAAAATATCGCGTTTTTTTTTGTTTCACATGTTGCACAGCATGGACTGCAATCAATGTTTTCATCACCTCTGCAACTACATATATGAAAATTGAAGCAACAAAATATCAATAAACGACGTTATTTTTTTTCTGCGAATGGCATTCATTGTGGGGTGTATCAGAATCACGTGACTACGTGTTTAACGAAATGAAAAATTCTTCAAACTCACCACAATGAAATAATATTTTTCTTCCACGAACCTTTTTTTTTCTACATGAATGATTATTTATTTTGGTGACAATAAAAGAAATTATGCCAAGGAGAAAAGGGGCACCACAACATCATAAAACATCTTCGTGGGGTTTACGTCAACATTTTATTAGAAAGATGGCAAGAAATACACTAGAGGGACATTTTTTTTTTTCAATTGAGTGATGAAGCGACGCCAGTTAATCATTTATCTTATCATATCGCACCTGAACTACAAACTTTTGAACAGTTTCTCACAAGATGTGAACAATAAAGGATATTTGACTAATAAATAAAGTTCATATCAAAATTCATGTCGCAGATAATTCACGCATTAAATAGCACTTTGTATTTATAATAAAACTCGGTGTGTTATTATGCAAAATACTAGAAAATTTTCATTTATCTGCTATCGGTAAATATCAATCGAAAAAATGCAGTAAAAAATTCAATTCAAAATTCAATTCACATAAATTATTTTACCCATTCAACCATTTTATTCTTGATCATATTCAGTTATAAATGAAAAACGTTTTTATACGAATTGAAAATTGTAGAATTATTCATCTTAAAATAAATTATAAAATTATGCGAAGTTTAGAATTTGAATGTTAATCTTCAACCAACCATTCGAAAATTTATTTGACATGAATAAATTCAAGAATTTTCTATTCATGCGCAGGCTAATAATTCCGATACACACACTGTATAAACAATAGGATATGAATGACAATAAAATGCATGCGCGTCCGCAATGATGATTATTGCCAGCATGGGTTTTCATTGGATTGGCCTCACTCTGTAGCCTGGATAACTGAATATGACAATTCTCAATGTATCACACTGTAACACGTTCATTCATTGTTCTATCTATACTCGAATTGTATAAACACTAATGTCACTGTTGCAATCGAATATGTTCAGTGATGTGTTGGCGCATGGGAAAAGATATAAATTCTTGGTATAAATAAATTTCAATCCAATAATGAGCACATTTTTATTCGATTTTGTTAAATAATAAAAAATGTTAAAATGAAAAAATTTAGGAGGTGCTCATTCAATCAGTTCTTCAATTTTTATTCAATTTTAATGCTGCTCCCCTCCATTTGCAAACTATGTAAATCAAAGATTCATCCAGTCAATATCGGTTTTGTGCAGAGGTTCAGAATTAAGTTCGAATCGTTAGAAATTCAGTGGCGATTTTCCAATTGCGAGCGAAACACATCCATAACAATTCAGTGCTCCATTCTCCGAATGAGATTGTCTGACTATTTTCGCTGTATCTACTTACACTTACTAGAAAATTCAGGCGCAAAGAGGTGGAAAGTGAAAATTATTCTACTGCTGAGAATCGTCGATGGATATTGGATCTATTTATACTTCAATCACAAATGACGAAATGACTGGAAACATCAAAACTAAATGTTCGCGTGCTATTTAATTCATCATAAATAAATTCTTACAAATTGTTCTATCAGTTCGTTTCTCATCTGCAATGAACAGAACAATCGATGCGTGGACTCAGCTATTCTCCCTCCCCCCTTCGCATTCTTCATCGTTATACATTTCACCGATTGGTCTAGAAATTTTACAATTAGTTTAACGTTCAAAAATCTCCAGGGGATGAACAAAATGATTCATGACACAAAAAATTCTTGACACGACTTTGAAAATTACTTCGAAAACTCAATTGTGGCTCTTGAAATTCCACATTTGAGAAATACTAAACCCACAAATTCAGCTAAGAAAATTCTCTCACGTTAAAAATGGTCTCCATTACCTGAGAAGGCACATAAACAATAAAATGAACCAAAATCTGACAATAGAATTTATCGGATATATCCAACACCCTTTAATATTCCCTTACATTGCATTCAATTTGACCTCACAACGACTATCAACCCCTTGTCATCCATTCACACCACCCTATATATCAATAATACTTTCATATATATGTGTTGATGAAGGGCAGGGTATATTTTCAATCCCCCTGATGTCAAACAATCGATCATTGTCAATAAAATTGAAGAACGTTGAACGAAGAAGAAAAAAAAAGAGAAAATAGTTGAGACAAAAAAAATTATACAGATACCACTTGACACGCTTCGCCCCCATTTTTCTTGGCTGCACCCTTCTCTAGTTCTCTCTACTCACAGCTGTATATGCTTAGCTATGTAGACCAATAATCAACAACAAGGGCAGACTATAGAAATAGAGAACAAGAGAACAATACATGTGAGGTTAATGACCTGTCCTCGATTCAAATGCATGAACATTATGTAATACCACACTGATTTTTATAGTCGCTTATGTATTCGCATTTATTTTAAATAAAAAGAGATATTTTTGTGATGTTACATGTAGAACAAATTTATTGAATGATATTGAAAATTCTTTTTAATTCTCCCGAGTGAAAATATTAATGGGAACAATTCCATTTTTCAATGACAATTATTTTTTAATATCCATACGATTTTATCGCTCTGGGAACAATTAATAACGTGTGTTCATGAGAGAAAATTCATTTTTGTTCCTCCGGTAATTGCACCTGTTTTCCCAATGGTACAAGAAATGAATTTCGAATTTCGTTCGATAACAAGTGTGCAAATACCAATCCATTTTCACGCATGGAGTGTTTATCATTTATTGTCAGGAAGATTTATTGAGTGGTGTTAATGAATTTTACTACGGTGATAATGTAGTGATAAACAATGTGAATGCGTTTTATTTTTACCTTGTTTTAAATTGCGATGAGAAGAGTTGCATTTGTTGTAAATTGAAATTGAAATTGGTATCGGAATTGTAACTGATGTGAATAGTTGATTGGAGAATTTCTGTTCGCATGATATATGGATTGTTTATTAGATTGAACTGTCCATGTGTTAATGACAAAAATGTAGGAATTGTCTCCCTTTTATTTCACAATTTATAGAACAATTGAACTGATGCTTAAAATTATTTTCCTCTTGTATTTATCTTGGTGTGATTTTATTTGGGTTGATTCTGTGCAATTCTTCGTGTGGATTAAAATAAAGTTATCGATTGGGGGACGTCAACGTGAGAATTAAAGTCGGATCGATTCTCTGTTTTGTTGAAGTTTTCGTGGAGATGGAATTTTTTCGCGGAGAAAATTGTAAAGTTGGAGCAGATTTTGTTTTATTCACGATAATTTTTGCATTGAAATTAACCGACGTTATTTACGATTATTGATTACAGAAATTACTCGTAAGTAGTTTCAGATGAATTCGTGGTATGTTTGGAATAGTTTGACAAGGCGAAGCAATTATACGAAAGCGCAGATAATCTATAGCACAGAATTCTCACATGTTCCTGGCTCTCACAACTGACAGACGAACAAATGAACAAGCAGACAAGACAGATGCTTATCAGGCTTTACCACTACGCAGTGTATTTGATTAACGTGGGAGCAATCCGTATTAAAAATTGATCGGATTTTAGTGTTTAGTGCTTAGTAACATCGGTTAACAAACATTTTTCATCAAGTTAATTCATTCGCGTTGAGAAATATTTACAAAACACTGGAAAATCATCCTCAAAAATTAGAAAATGTCGATAGAAAATGTTGGAAAAATAAATTTCCATCAAGCTGCGTCTTATTTGTTGGATTTATTTTTAATTTTGATATATTTTCAAGGCTCAGTGAAGTTTCGTGATTAGATTTTTCATGAAGTAAAATTTTACTGGTAATTCTAAATAATTCATTAAATTCAAAGCAGCCATTTTATATCAACGTGTCACTGATTGAAAATTTTTACAATCACAGTGGCGTGAATTTTTGAACAATGGTAAATTTTAATTTTCTGTAAAGTCAAACATTAATTAACGGCGCAACGCCACCGGCGATTACGTGCAATTAGGAAAGTGCAATTCCATGGATTGCATTCGAGGTCAGCGAAAATAAATATGGGATTTTCCATTTAAAAAATAAAAACACCTTTGTTTCAACCAAACTATATATAACTTTCAATCCATTCCTCATTATTTTATCATGGCTTTATCCTTCAAAGAGAATATATCAAACCACATTTTTGAATTCTGTCTGAAAAAAAATTAAACAGCCATTCATGCAACCACCGCAGGCGAAATGATTCAATTTCCACATTAAACATGCAAGAATTCCACGCAGGAAAGAGCATTTTTGAACCAAATCGCGTCAATATTTTAACTTTATAACATATTGAATAAATGAATAAATTGATGATTCATAAGTTCGAATTATAGATGCAAAAAAATTAGCTTTTGTGCTGTCAACTATGGATATCGTCGATATTTATCAACAATTTGTATAATTGGCACAAAAATGTAGCTTGAGTATGCTCTGATCAACAATGAATTGATAGTTATGGGCATACATCAAAAATTGTGATTTATTTTCTAGTCATTTCTCGTTATCGATGTATAAACACTCTTCCCAACAAGAAAATAACGACACTGGTCATATGGATGAAATATTACAAACTGCAAACGTATTTCAATTGTGAGCAAATAAATAAATTCAATTACGAGTCCAATAAATTTTCCTGCTGTTTTAAAATCAACGAATTCAACGATATTCCACATTGTCTGATAGAAATATACTTCGCTTAGTCTAAATTTATGAAATGGAAAATTCCTTGTGAGAAGTTTCAATATCAAAGGGTTCATCACAATCGATCAAGATATCGAACAGAATGCCGGAAATTTTTTAGACTGATCGAATGGTTTGTGACAATCGCAAAATTCAATTTCATTATGGCAAATGTATCCAGGGTGATCGAGTTGGAAAACTTATGTCAATAACAGTAAACCGGAATCAAAGTTGCTCAAGCTGCAGTCAAACCGTCTGCAAAGATCAAGCGAAATTCAGCGTGCTGACATTCCGAAACTATTACCGAAACACGTTTGATGTCATTCAATATTTGCTTTGTGTCATATTCATCAACTTACCATTACAAAACTTCATTATTCACCGAAATAAAATTTATTCAAAGTCATGACAATGATAAGTAGCATTGCATCGTAGCGAATGATGAAAATATATTGCGAATGAATAAATTTTACAAAATTAATGAAGTTCTTCGATAAATATTTTCTTTTCCATATTATCTAATGAAAAATTGGCAACGATGCTACTAAAATTCCAATTTCTAACACAAATTTAATTAAATTATACAATTATTTCAACATGATGAAGGTCAACTAGCCACTGCTGTAGAAATATGTAAATACATATGCACATAAATATGTATGCATAATATTATAAACGTGAGTGTATGCATCAGTACAGGAGTGAAACGTAACTATGTGAAATGGATGTAGAGGATTGAGGCCACAACCACCAAATTAAATCTGAGTATACAACTTGAAGCTTTGCTCCGTGTCTGACAGGTATGTGAGGCTGTGGGTATGTGATGGTAAACCGAAAAGCGTTGCTGCATAAACCACCATGAACCATGTTTGCCTCTCATGCCACGCTGGACCCATTCAACCCTGTACGTCTCTCAATGTTTTGTGTGTTGATATATGGACATGTACTCAACACAGGTTTATGATAGACGCGGTTTCCTCAAGATAGTTTAATCTCCACCAAACTTTATTCAACATCAAGTTACAAACACGAGTGAACAACGAAATAATATAATGAGAGGAAATGGTTGGATGTTGACAGATCCTGTACAAAATTAAAGAGAATTTCTTTGTCCACTCAAATAGAACGCGCAAGTGCAATAGCAGAATTTACTCTTAATTTTCGGATTCTTGGATGATGGCTGTTGATGTGAGTTCAGAAAATTTCTGTCACGCCATTCATGTCATAAGATAGAAATGCCTAAGCGGAAAAAGATCTTTCCATTACGGAATACCCATTGTGTACACAGAATTATACGATGTTCGCAACTTTCTGAAGAGAAGATCCTTCACCCCAAGATATTAGCGTAGGTGTTCAGATGGAAAATTTCCCAGAAAAAGCCGATCAATCATCAACGAAAAGATTTGAAAAGTACTGAAAATTAAATCCTGTTCCTATTTTGTGTTTCATTCAATTCATTTTTGACAAGGTGACTCAAATTTTCATAATCTAATGAGAAGAATCGACCCCAACACAATTCCAAATATCTTCGAATGAAAATAAAAATTTTTTTTCTTTTTTCACTTGAGAATTTTTATTTTCCACTCTCAACCAAATTGACATTTATGAACGTACAGATTCCACAATTTCCAGGATTGGATACAAAGATAACCGGATGCATATGGAGAACCGACTTGTATTTATTCTTTTATCTTCTCGAACAACCCCTATAATTTTCCCATTACTGCGCAGCAAGAAATAAAATAATAAAGACATGTACAAAGAAAAACAAGAAACTGTAATAACTTCACATGTGAATTAATATTGCGCAAGTTCGTTAACTCTCCATATAAATTAAAGATAAAAAGGATGCTTCTTTCATATTACATTTCAAGGATCACATACATTAGGCGAACTCTGTGAATTCTCAGCCTACAAAAGCCTCAAACGTCCATTCACCATCTGGAGCGGAATAAGAAAACGAGTGTGAAAAAAAAGTGAGTGAAAATGGTGAAATATATACGTCTTCAAGTGAGGAGCCCCTTTTTTTTCTGTGCTGTTGGGAAACTTATTCGACAACCCTTATATATATAATGCCACCACACCACGCGCGAACCGCTGACGAACGGGAACGACGAGGGTCAGACTTGGAATTTTTTTTACTGTAACTATAACACATACGAACTTGTATTCAAAGGACAACAAGGAAAAATGAACACCAACCACTTTTTTATGTTTTCCCTTCATTTTTTCTAGTTGTAGAGTGGAGCCTTTTATGTGCTCAATATATATACAGGGTGATTCGGGATTAATAGCATCTACGTCCGATAAATTTTTAAGCTCATATAAATGCAAAAATCTCATTCGTTTTATTGATGATTAAATCTTGAATGAAAATTTATTTTCCAAATGTAAATGATGAAAAATTGGAATAATTCATTGCATAGTTTTTTCCCGAATTTGATTTTGATGAAATGATAAATAATTTGAATATTTATGTCGCAGTGATGTCATGATTTTGGACATTTCGAATTTTATTCATCGAATTTTCTTCATCACATTGGAAAATTGAGAGTAATGAAGTGATTGGTGATTCTTCCTATCGTTTCTCACATATTTCATTCATAGAAAAAAGTTTCTGATAAAACAATCAATTTCAACTTTTGAATGTTTTTATAGTACAATTGATCGCAATTTTTTCAGATGTGTGAATCAAAAATGTTCTTCTGTTCGTTCCTTTGCGTACACTCATGTTGTTACTAATTACATCGAACTCTTAAGGAGCGAATTTATTCAGTGAAGTAACAAATATGACAGCATCACAATAAATTAAACCGCATTATATGAATTAAGCCACCATTTAATGTTGAATATCTTTTGAACTAATATATAATGTTAAGCATCACTTCTATTCTAGCGGCCATTAATTTCAAGCGTGTCATGAACATAAATAATTTAATGGTGAAGTTTTCGTAACTCGATGATGAAAATTAACATAAATTCATAAATCGATAAAGTAAAACAACATTTTGACATGCATGCAGGAAGTATTTCAAAATTTTAATATCAAATTCAATTTTCCCAAAGAAAATATCAAATTTGTGATATTTTTTACGTGCTATAATGTGTTCATGTAAATATGTAAAAACGAAGTAAAAAAAAACAAAAAACCTAAGTATTCAACAAATTTATGGATAGAAGAGCAATAAAAACGAACTACCACTTTTTTGCCACCAAAACATTTAACTTGCAAAGTGGTATGTACAGATATACCGCGTGATAACAGCTAAATAGTTTCATGCATTGAAAATCTCGCTTTCAACTCTTTTAACTAAATATTCATTAAATCTACTAAAGAAAAAATTTACGACAAATCTTGTCAGGTTTATTGCTCATAATAAATTTGACAATGAGGATATAGATTATGCCAATGTGATTCTGTTACATTTAGAGCGTTGGCATGAGGTACCGAATATTTATAAAGTAATGACGTACATGACATTAGTTGAGATAAAAAAAGGACATCACTGAAAAGAGACTGGCACAAACGATCTGGTGAATGTATTCGATTAAAAATTCACATTTAGTATTCATTTATACAGGTTCATCCAAAATTCAATTTTGTTTGTTACACTCGACTGTGATAATTGGGAGATTACTGATGGAGTAAAATTTAATGAATGCTATCAGTTGAATGCTGGGGATGTTTGTTTGCTGAAAATTGGTTCGATAAATGATAATGAGAGACTTTTCATTTCCATTTTCATCTCTAATCTGTTAGTTCACTAAGAAGCTTTGTGGATATTTTGCTATTTTTCATTTTCACAATTCAAACTCTCCAATTGATAACTTGTGATTATCAATGTAACAATTTTCGTAGCTATGTTTCTTGCTTAATCAACGAATTTCATTGTCTAAACAGATCTGTAGGTTATCAGTAGGAATTAAATATTTTTTTTACAATAATATCAATTGGATGTTGGAAATTCGGAGATTTTTCTATGGTTTGTCGGAATTTCGTAAACTCAAATACTTTTCGAGAATGTCACTAACTAAAACTCGGTTTTCTGACCAACATCAGAGAAGTTTAAGCGGTTTATTATCATGATTGACGTCGGTGACTGATACATCATGGATTGTTATTTTCTAGATAAAAATGAAGGACACAATGTGAGAAAATGTGTTGATGGAACACAATACAAGGCATCGTACTAAAATTACCCAAACAGCCTCTGGTGAGAATTTTCCCCATCGTAAAAATCCGATTCGGAGTGAATGTTTTCGAAATTTCCAATATACACAAGAAAAGTCATCCATAACAATTTCATATCATTCCTCATAACTGGTATGCATTTCATCACTAAGTAAAACCATTCGCAGAAATTTTTTTAGATTAAACTAAATAAACCAAATGTGATGGATTGTCAATATTTTCAAATAAATATTGCACGGAATTCAAATAATTTTTTCATCATTGATACAATATTCCATCACTTTTCAATCAAGACATAACTCAAACGAGTTCTACCACTCAGTCCAACCTAGCAAGTATCGCATTTACTGGCAATAATTAGGTGAAATCTAGTTTCAATCGTGAATACAAAATTCTACTGAGTTTTATATTGAAAATCATATCCACAGGGAATATCTGAATAAATAAATGGAAATATGTCGACAAACATGACAAGTCATTGTGGTGTTGACATATTTCAAAACGATGTGGTTGATGTTTCATTCCTGATTTTTCCTCCAGTAAGTGTCACGTCATAGTCATATTGATTCGCAGAATATATTTATTTTTTATATTTTTCAAAATTACATTAAAACATGATATTTCACAGTCCAGAAACGATCATCATATCGAAATATATCTGATCTGTATACGCGCTTCGATACTAAGGAGCTAAAAATAAAATTGCTGACATACCGTCAATATTGTAAATCATCACGAAATATGAAGCTTTTAATTTTTCTGGTGGACCGGACGGGAGAAAGAAGATATTCAGAATGACTGTCAGACTATTCCTTCGACAAATCATGGAAATGCAAACGTAGAACAAGAAAACCAGGGTATCATGGAGAGGAAAACAAAAATGTTTAATGAGAAGAAGACACCCAAAGAAGATCAAAAGAAGATCAAAGAAGATGATCGAAATTCCTACTTTCTGAGAAGCAGGAATTTCATCATAATCTGCTTGAATTCTCCAACCTTCTCGTGTATGAGGAAATCGAATTGCATTTGTGCCATGTAATCGACATATTTATTATCCACATTGCGATCATTGATTCCCAATGATCTATTCTTGTTTGGGTAAAACAAATTCGATTTTGCATCAGTGATAATATCTCATACTGAATGTGGTTTTGAACGATTTTTCATAGTTGGTTTATGCAGCACTCTATGTCTCTCCCAAGTGCTCAACCCGAATAATGTAAATCCAATCAATAAACGATTATCCGATCATATCACCAATTGGAAAATCAATCCAATTTGCATCATCATCAAATGTGGGACATTGAAGTGATTCACTCTATAATTATCAGGTCAAGAGTTTGAATCTCATCAAATTCAATTTTTTTCCAGGTTTATCCCGAGGCAGCACACAAATCTGATAAAGTGGAGTACGGATGTGGATTTAATTTCGCAACGTTACCGATTATGCATCATGCTGACTGCTAACCTGTTCTCTATTGTGGAGTTTGATAACTTTACATGATCCATTGAGAAATAGTGTTGCAATTATCTTGAATTGTTATGTTGAGAACAGAGCAACAGTTGATAACTGGATTGATGACAAATGAGAGGAACCCATCATGGATCTACTCTGTAATCATGATGAATAGATTCATGACGTTGTTGACATGTCTCTGGGAATGGTTTTCAACGATATTTGGTAGGATTTACGCAATCCAAGGAATTTCTGCTTCACTAGAATTTGCGTAAGTAGTAGGAAAGTAATTTTCGATAACATCAGCAGTGAACGATAATTCCAGCAATCCATGATAGAGGACATCATAAATATTGGCTATCAATCCAGGATAGCAACATGGTTTTTACAAGAACTTCACATTCTAAATGTGCAACTACCTGAATAGATGTGAATTGATTTTTTCATGAGAATGAAAGTCCTGGTCAAAAAACCTTCGTAAATTTATGCTCACAAATTCGTTCGACTAGACCTAATAGAATCAGGATATCGAAATAACGTCCGTTACTTGAGTTGACCTGGAAGATATTGAGATATCAAGCCAATTCGCACGAAGATAAGAAATCGCTATTCAAGCATTTGCTAACTATCACTTTGCGATGTAACGATATAGATTCTCATGATCGATAAAGAATCTTGCATGAGTCATTTACCAAAGGTGACGCCCTTTGGATATCTTCAATAAAATCACCTTTGTTGTACAGTCATTCCTCACGACTCATGAGGAAAATCAATAAAGGAAGGGCACGTGAGGGTGAAATGTTATGAAAGATGACGACAATTGTGCAAATGAGAAATATCGTTCGTAAATGAATTTATTTTTAGCAATATTTCTATCAGAACATTCTGGTCATGGCGTGGTTTTCCACTTTTGTGAGTCGCTGTTGAGAATGTTGCGAGGTATCTTAACATTGTGATGTAGAAGATGATCAAGAAGGTCAAGATGAGAAAGAACTTCAATCATCCTGATGAATTTTGATCCAGAAATATCAATAACGTGAAGATTTTATTGAGATGTTGTTATTCATTGATCATACATAAGGACTCTCTATATTTCATGAGAGATTCATTTGTTATAAATGATCCTTCCAATTATCCATCTCCTCTCTCTCTCTCTCTCTCTCCACAACTACAGAATATTTACAGGTGTGAAATCAAATCGAGCAGTCAAGAAGTCATTATCTTCCCCTAGTATTTTATCTTCGAATGTCGCAGAAGTTCCTGACTAGGTAACAAAGAGATGTAGGATGAAGCTCCACAGAATCCTTTGTGAAGGTCGGCCAGTAGTTTTGATCATTTCATGATTTTATTCATCAAGAATTTCACTTAGAGATCTCCGTATAAGCAATAAATTTCTTCATATTCTCCTCCACTTTCATCAGCAATTCTTTCCCAACTCATCCAATGCCACATTCGATATCCAATCATGCTTTTATGATTACGAACACTTATATTCACAGCGAGAATCAATTGGTTTTGATCAACACTTCTGCTCTACCATATTTGTTATTTTCATTCCAGTATGACAACCATAACGACTTCCCTAAAAATTTCATATCATCTCTGATGGTATTGTGACTTCATATTAATCCCATAATCACAGAAAAAAAATTCCATTTCTTTCAATTGCATGGATCTTTCAGACAGTCCAATTTCTCGGACCATACCATAAAAATAGGAACCGTCATTCTATATCTTTCATACAAATGCTCTTCTTTAATTATCGCAGCTGCCCCAGGCAATCTCCCAGATCTGTACCATCACTAAATAACAAAATGTTGCTCGCACTGGATTAGTTTTTGTGCAAACTTCATTGTTCTCCATTTGAAAAAATACTCCAGATTCAATCCTGACGTTGATCAACTGACGTTCACAAACGGTTGCAGTAATTGTTCTCAAAAATCAATAAATGAACTCAAACTAGAAATTTCTATGATGGTTAAACCATCAAACACATGAACAAAAACAATTGGAGAAATGGAATTAAATAATCAATCGGACTGCGGAACATTGTGAGATATTAGCTCAATGAAGAATTGTCGTGATGAATCAACTGATGGTGAAACAACTTCAAGATGAATAGGAACCAATCAAGCCTCTACTCAATTCTTTTCCACGATTCATTGGGAAACATTTTCTCTATGGAACCAATTCAGAACAATCATGAACAAACATCATCCAATATTGTTCGACATTCAGATAAAAATAACGAAAATATCTGACAGATATGAAATATCTCGAATTGAGACAAAACTCCACTATGAAATCCCAGGTCAGTTCATTCTTATCTTCATACAACCATGGATGAACGTTCAATATAGTCGAACGAATTTCCACCTAAGCGAACTATACCACATTCATAACACACGCGATAATATGTAGATGATCCAGGAGATAAATTTTGAACTCTGTACATAGTTTTGCTGCGGGCAACTAAACTTTGCTCGACATCGTTCGTATATAAATGTCACGTGAACTATCTCAATTCACCCATATCATATTTTCTGTTAGACATATAATTTTATGCTATTCAAAGAAAGTCCAACAAGTTGATTACCAAACTCTGTTCTTTAGTGACAAATAAATTTGGCATAACTTCATATCATGATTCGATTTCCATCAAAAATGTCATAGTGAGTCTGGTTTGAATAATCTCAGACAATGCACCACAGCATAGAAATTCGATTACTCAACATTAATGTTGAATGTATGTTGCAGTCATTAATTATTCAGGACATTACTTGGGAAATTTAATCACTGGTTGTATTACAATGGTAACAAGAGAGAAAATATGAGTGAGGTGAGTAGGCAAATGAGGTAGAGGAATATACTACCGAGTTTATATATAAACCACGAACTCTGTGAGTGAAATTACGTGACCACTATAAATTATCAAAGTGATGATGGATATATGACCCTATAATTTCTATTGGACAACACCGCTCGTGTATGGTCTCAGGTTAGAGGGGAATATTTTGATGGAAATAACAGCTAATGATTGTGCATAAAATAGACATTATCGCATTTCATTTGAGACTGTCAAGTAAAACTGGAGCGATTTATAAAGTGGAATATTGATGAGAGTTGAGGAGAGAAAAATAAATATAAATAACGTTGATGATGATAGAAAAGTTGGATAAAATATTGAATTGAAATTGCTGATCATGGTGCAGTGCAAGATTTCACCATAGTAATATCGATGGGAGATTAAATTTCAAATAAAAATCAATATGGTGCTAGTAGGGGAGTATAAAATGGTCTCGAATTTTTATCGTTTGAAAAGGAATTGAAAAATTATTATTCATTCTGCTACAGTTCTTGAGTGATTCAAGTTTGCAACGTCTTTGATTGAATGATATTCTTAGATGTGCTTGAATTGATTCGAATCCAATTTTTCCGCAACGACGCAGCTAATTTATCGCATAGGACAGAGGAAAAATGAGGTTCCAACTTGGAAATAATCAAATTGATATCGGGAAGTGGCTTGACACATTTTGCAACATCAAATGCTTCATAATCCGATTCATTTATTACTCTCCTATTCATTGATGATGGAACTGTTATGAAAATGGTGATTATTTAATTGTAGATGTGTTGATTATTAATGAAATATTTGCGTTCGCTTATACAACCCATTCTCCGTTTATTCTCCCAAACAACAGAGACCTGCATAATGGTATTTCCTCTCGTAGTTAAATAAAGCATTTCAAACTAGAACACCTTGACCTTTCATGTGGAATGCCACCAAAACAATGCAAGTTAGAGCAAAATTGAACATAAACAATTTCGTGGAGAATGAAATACCTCGTCAAAAACTTCTCAACAGTCCGCATCTAATGTCCATAGTTTACACATGACCAACATTCTTGAAAAGAAATGAAATTTCGTAGCAATTTCTCAAAGTCTAGTCAACAGTTTTCCTTTCTTCACATCTCCATTTGTTATTTCAAGAAAAGCTTCAGCGAAGTGTATCTCCATTCGAATATACAAAAAAATATAACAAGGACATCAGCTGAACGCAATGATTATGCTTGAATGGGAATCATGAAATAAATGTGATACACCATAGAATTAATTGTTCCAGGTTTCTAAATAAAAAATTATCTAACCAAATTGTGCTCATGTCTGAGCTGAGCAAAACAGATGTTGGTGATATTTTCATCATCACACGAAAAATAATGTGGTGGGCTCAATAAAGTTTTCAGGAGAATAAACGAGAATTTTTTCCAATTCTTTTATTTTGCAATTAAAAAATTCATCTCAAGGACACTGCGAATTACTTGATTACAAGGAAACTCTGTGCTTGTTGATGGAATATCTTGTGTAGAGTGAAATAGATCATCGATGCGTGATGCTACACCGCTAACTGTACATACCAGTAGTTTAACTTCTGCATAGCAAGGGACAGAATCGTCAAGCGCGAAATTATCGAGTTAAGTGAGAGACGGCAATAGGCAAATACGTACAGTGCTATTATATTATCTGAGGTACTACAGCAACTAATCATGTTGTATACATGTAAGCACCATGCAATGAATGGGATCTCATCAAATTATGTCATGAGATATTTGAATATTCAGACATCGTTCGCTGAGCCAAGTGACAAAGTAAACCACATAAACTCATTTGATAGTTTTCTAAAAATGCAAATTGGTTCACAAATATTTGCGAGCTGCACAAATGTCCGCCGGTTCTTTTCGCTCTGTGATTTGTTGAGAGTTTGCACGTAAAAGAGTTTTGTGGGAAAGTTGAGGAACATGAAAGTTGTGGTACTGACAAACCGTGTGAAATCGATAGAGACAACCACTGAGAAACTTTTGATATAATTTGCTTGAAACTTTATTTTTACAACTGATTGACACCAGATTCTAAAAATTTCTAGATTGATTGAATTTTAGAGAATTCCAGTCTGTCTGAATTCGAATTCAGCACAACACTAACAAGGTTTTATCCGATCTGAAAATTAGAAACTCTGCAGATGTTATTAATGAAAACAATTGGAATATTTGATTCTTGGTCAATTCTGCTGGTGGAAGATGGAAGTAGAGAAACTTCTTGAAGAGGATTTATCAAAGGCTTCTGCATAATTTTATTGAGACTCGTCTTAGTTCTCATAATGTTACTGTTCAACATGGCGACAATTTTTAAAAAACTAAGAATAATTCCTAAATCAAATTTAACCGTCTCTTGCTATCTGCATTGAATCTTCAATTCCTGTTTTGTACTCACATCACCACTCCATGGAAAAATAACGTTCCGTAATACCTACCACGTTAAATATTTATTTCCTAGCTTCTCTAACATTTTTAAACACGACTTAAAAATCGAACTTGTTTTTCTCAAATACAGGAATAACTTTCTGGAGCAAAAATACTTTTTTTCACACTACTCAACTTTCAAATATGGCATCATTCGTCCTAATTTAATAACGGATCAAGTGTTCGACAATGATAAAAACTGATATCATTAAGAAATTATCGATGAATTATTTGCCAAATCATATCAAAATCAGAATTAAATTCTCCTCACATACTGATGTTGATAAAAAATTGTTTATGAATTCATTTATTTTTTAAAAATTTATTTTTATCGTTCACTCTACCCACAGACTATTTTTTTATAAATATCCCTTTTTATTTCTGCGCCAAATTTTTTTCCAATCAATTATAAGCGCTGTCTCAGCAATGTCACAACTGATGCACCCATTAATTCATCTTCATCTCTGATCTTTTATATTTTCATTGACGTAATTCAATACATTTTGATACTCTGCCAAATTGTTTTTTATCTAACGTATTTCACATATTGCACACCGAGTTTGCATTTCCTATCATAACATGAATTTAGTTTCATGTTTCATTATTATTCTTCGTACTTTTTGCATCATTAATGGATTCGTAATTAATGTAGTTCGATATCGACCTATCTATAGAATATCATGCATTAGTGCAATTAAGGCAACAATGAACACATGTTGATGCTTATTAAACGATAAATGATTGATTGATTTAAAATTTGTTTCTCTGTTGAATTGAAAATTTAATCAACCACAAAGTCGTGGTGCATTATAGTTCAATATGTGTTCCTCTACTTTTTCATTTTAAAAGTCAATTTCATTCGTTTATTGAGAAAAATAATTGAAATTTCTATGTACACAAAATAAAAAAGTTACAGTAATTAATTCGTTAATGATAAATTTTTATATTCGTCTAAATATCCTCGGAAGTTGCTTCATGGGTCGAGAATTGTCTTAACGAAAATTCTAGTAAGAAGTTGCATATTTGTTCAATGAATTCTCCTCAATGTAATGAAAACGGGAATGAAATCACTTTAATCACACACCTTTGTTTGCAAAGGAATATTTAATTTGTGGGTTGGTATTATTTCAATCCAATTTTATAGCAGTACAAAAGCTTTAATCCAACTCATGTTTTATAAATTTTTATTATTTCATAAGTTGGGCAAAAATGAGTGAAAATTCGTTCGCTTGTAATCGGAAATAATGAAGACATTAAACACAAAATAGAACTGTAGGAAGAAGATTAATGAAATTGAAAGAGATGCAGGATCACAAATTCAATGTAGTGATGAACGAATCGATTTTGTTGTCATTTTCTACTGATTGAAATGAAAATTAACAAGAGGAATTCTGAAAATCCCTAAGTTTATCCTGTTAATTCTATAGTAAATTGAACGAGAAAGATAAAAGCGAAATGGAAGTTTGCTAATGGGAGGATTGAGACTGAACCAGAGTTTATGATGCAATGTTTTCAGATGAATTTGATCAGAAATGAAGATAGAACGAATGTAAAATTTCGCTAGCATATGAAGTGTTGGAATATTTCATGACGTGAAATAATACAAAATAGGGGTTGAAAGTAAATTTGAATTGAAGAATGATGAAAGATTCTACCCCTAACTATTGATAAGAATGGATAATGATATGATCAGAAAATTAGTAAAATTAAATTCATGACGTTAGTGACAACATGATAGACGATTAAATTCTGTACAGTTGGAAATTGTCCCTTTCATTCCCCATGAGATCCCATACGAGAATTAGTATGTAAATTACCTACAGCCTATTACGAATTGTCATTCCATCGCTGCTATGACACCAAGAGAGATATGATATGTACAGCTATAGTGTCAGTTGATTAGCACGCAGGAATTGAGTAATCTATGTGCAAATATTATTAATCAAATATCCATGCCAAGTTTGAGTGATCGAATGTTTGATGAAGTGTTCGAACCAAAAGAAAAAAGCAGACACGAGCTGTTGAATATTGTAAGACTTATAACTTGTCATGTGAAACCTGGGGAGAAAAATTTATCATCATCATTAACATGATAAGACTGTGAAAAATTACTGGAGACATTGAAGTAAAAGTTTTTATTTTCTACTGCCGATGCATGAAAAGATTTTGATTCTGTCAAAATCTCGAGGGGAAGAATACCGAATCGAAGAAAAATGCGAAAAGCCGGTAGGGAATGTAATTACCAGTTGAAAAATTGATTTTGGAAAATATTTACAGATGTCAGAGAGTCCGTAGTAAATATCCGAGAGAAATATTATTTTATTTATTAATTCTATTTATGTTCAAGTATTTTCTTGATGTAGACGAAGTTGACATGAATTATGCTGTGAAATATTTTTTAATTAGACTTGAGATAGGAAAATTATAAAAAAATTATCTTCTCTTTAAGATTTCAGCCATATGTCACTAATGATAGTGCGAATTATTCTTTTTTTTTCAGCAGATGACTTGTGCTTCAATTTATAATTGATGAACCGGATATTGTGATTGATTCACAGACATTGAGAATGACGGCAAAAATTCATTTTGCCGCTATAAATTTTTCAATATTACACGAACATACGATATGGCTGAGTAAATCGAAATCCAATACTGAGATAAAGTTGAATTTCTTCAACCATCTGTGCAGTTATAAAATATTCTTAAAGGTAACGACTCTCACACACAGTAATGGCGTAATGATAATTGTCATTGCCAGAACTATTGACAAAAGAATTTTTATTTCAACGTCAGAAAAAATCTGTCGTGTAAAATTCTCTATTGATAATATTGTGAGATCAATTAGTCTGGGAGATTTTGCTCATTTTTTTCCTCCACCAGTTACTTAATCGTAATTTATTATTATCGATTAATTGTTCTCTGTGAATGTGAAGGACGAAGAAATTGTTACTTTATCACATCGAATTATTCCATGGGGTATCAGTCTGAATGACACTTCACTTATTATTAATAATAGAAGTCCATAATTTATAAGAAATTTCCGCCAATCAATATCAATATGAGATGAAATGGAAAAATACAGAACATTCAATACAGGAAAACATTTTAATTCGACTCCTGAAATTATTCATGAAAAACGGCGGTGGAGAAGTTGAAAGTGTTCGATATCCTGTAGGAACTATTGAAATTTCATTTGCCACAATAATAATAGAAACTGCCTATGATTCTCGACAACTTTAGTTAAAACTATCGGGAAATTTTTTTACGAAGCGGATACGTTCGTTTAGATTGAATCGAATATCTAATTTCCGAGATATCGCACGCGCCGTACCTAAAAAGTTCACGTGAATTATATAATGAAAGTTTCCAGGTTTCTCATTCTTATAATTCCTGTTATTCAGCATGAAATCATCTAGAGAACCGACCAGACAATATGCACAGTCATATAATACCAAACTATCGATTTCTTTCACCGAGAAATTGCAACTTGAATTTAGATTACGTCTAAAATTAAAAATCATTCCAGTCGAAATCTTTTATTCTACAATATTCACAACAATTTTCTTCAAGCTCATAAAAATTATTTCACATTTTTATATTTACGCACATTGGAAAGAAAAATTCTATTCAATTATTTTTAATCGTGAAACTTGCTGATCAATCCGAAGAATAGAATTTTTCCTGACGATAAAGGTAGATAATGAAAACAAATGAAATATTATCGTAGCTTTCCAACGTTTAGAGAGGAAATACTGTGTCTGACAAATAATAGAATCTTCCACTCAAGCAACTGATATTATCAACGAATGTTTCATGCATTCGATGGTGTGATTGTGTGAGTAGAGAATACAAATACAAACAAGGGAAGAAATAACAATTAATACGCACTGAGACGTGGTGAATGATGAAAAATGTCTTGAGTATGATTTATTTTTCACAATTTTAAGATTTCAATACAAATTTTTCTTCTCTATTTCTTCGATTGCCTCTTCCTCTCCTTTTTCCTCTCCATGCACACTAGTTCAATATATATAAATTTCTCCGTAGCACGATAAAGTACACTGAAAAGCTTGTCACTTACAGCCCTATACAGTGCACTTGTTATTATTGATAACGATGAACAGGCATTTTATTTCTTTGTATTTTATTTTTGCGTTTCGTTGAATTTAATTTGTTTCACTTATTTTTTGTCGTTATTTATTCATCAGTTGAAAAGAGATTTTAATGAAATTATAATAGAAATTTTAAATGAGTTAACTCTGATTATTTTATGTAAGTTTAATTATATCGATCATGTTCGGTAATTTGAAATGTCTCACATATGATTTCATTGTTATTGTGAATTTATTCTACATCGATGGTCGATGTTTCCTTTTTCTCGTAAATTCTATCACGGATAGCGTTTTTTAGTGGATATTACTTGGTTAGTTAATTTACATTTATTTCATTATCGGCCTGGTGTGAAATAGTATTTTGTTAATTAACTGAAATTGATTTCATTATCCACTCCATTTAATAATCATAAATTTTGTTATTGTTCATGTGTTTTGTGAAATTTTTCTTGAAGAAAAAAAAACGGGAATTTATCGAGTGGAATTCATTTTGCTTCACACGATATTCTTCATTTATCGAAAATATTTTCGTTATTGACAACTGAAGATTTATTCGTTCATGTAGAAATTTTTTCAGCTGATTATCTTTTTCGTTCCGCAATTCTGAAAATATTCTTCGTAAAAATTATTCAATGATAAAACCGTTTTGAAGTTCACTCTCACTTTGTCACGTATTAGCTTTTTACGACTTTATTTTAGGCTGATATTCTTGTTTTTTACAGTATAGACACTACAGTTTTTACACAATTTGATTCGATCAATTCGAAAATTATTCATCCAATCCGTTGATTCTGATGATCAACCACGTGTGTAACTTCCCCATGAACCATTTATAGATCCATCCAAAACTGTTATTCAGCCTCTGTTGTTGTTTTGTGTTAATTTTTTATTTCTCTCCAGATGAAATTATGAACTTTTCATGAAATAATTAAATTGTCTCCCACACTGTTTTAATTTTTTCATGATTCTTTTTTTCACATCAAGTTGGAAAGTGTTCAGACAAATGGGAAAATATTCTGTCTTGATAAAAATTAAAAATTTCTCACGCATTCACCATCATGAACGGAATTCCTCATCCACTTCTACAATCACTTCCCTCATTATCATAATAATTTCATTTCCTCCCATTGAATTACAATATTACCATCCCTCAAATCCAATCCAATGAATTCTTTCGATTAACTGACTTCAACTCCGAAAAATCTGAATCCACAACATAAAATTTTTATTAAGTTTATCACTTTTATTTCCTGTTGAATATAAAATTTTTGCTAAAATTAAATTGACAAAATTGAAATATTGAAGTATCTTCACACCCGATATTTATTCAATTGCATAAACTTTTTTCACTTTTTTTCTTTCGCAAATAACCAGACGCTTTGACATATCATTCAACAACTGTTTCACGATCCGCGAACGATGTTTTGTGACGCGCGCGGACAACTGGCCGGCAAACGTCGCGTCGGAGCATACACATGCTACGGCATCAGTCTCCTGCGGTAGGCGTTAAAAAGCGTGACACTATTCAATTGCGCGCGCCGCCGCTCAAATATACAAGTTAGTGTGCGCGCGCGCACGTACAAACACCAATCATTTATGTCTGCACAAATATAACTTTTACATCTGACTGATATCCCATCTATTTTCATTTCTATTTCACTTCAAGTTACGTCTATTGATAAAATGAATTTCGAAGTAACATTTCACCTTCAATGACCTTGTACCATTTCAATTCACTGGAATAAATTGACGACAACTGTATTACAACAAATGTGACGTTTATCGGAAGAATATCAGAACCTAAAAAGCCAAATTTAGGATTTGTCAGATAGAAAAAATAAAATAAAAACCACCCTTAAGAGAAAAGTACGAGATGACAATTTCGTAGAATTACTTTTTGCAATTTGTATTGCTATCATTTTGTGATGAGAGAATCAAATCAGTATTTTGAAAATGGAATGAAAGCCTGAGGGAAAAAAAATTGAATCTTTATGATGAAACGAACTTTTTTACTGCTGGACTAGTGACACAATTTCGCTGGCTGTAACATGACGATAAAATTAATCTTTAAACTTATCTACGAACAGTGTCGGACTCACGAGTGTTGTTGTCATATCTTTGTTAATTTTTTAAATAAATAATAGAAACTATTTTGCTGTATGTAGGGTATAAATGTTGCAATGACAAAATTTTTGATAGTGAAACAAATTCATTAACGCTGAAGCAAATTTGTTTCGAATATTTTTCATATCTCCCTCGAGTTACAAAAGATCAAATAAAATTAATTATAATAATAAAATCCTAATTATGAGAGAGATTAATTGATGAATAAGATCCCGTCAGGAGTGTCACATCAAAAATTCATCCCAGAGTAAAATTGATAAAGACATCGTGAAAAGAGGAACTAAATTTTCATACAGAATTACCCCAATGTTCAAATCGATTTCATGATGTTCGATGCACAACATTAACAAGCAATCAGGAAAGTTATAATGAAGATGAAAAAAAATAAAATTCATCTACCTCGTGAGATGGGGGATCGACTGATTGAGTTAACTTTATTTATGCCAAGGCCTAACATTTGGCCGGATGACAATGGTTGTGCATAGAAAAACGGGACAACCCGACGCATAGTTGCAGCTGATTGCAATAAATGTAGCGTCATATGTGTCTTGGTGTTTGGAAAAATTCAGAAACGAACATTCGTGAGAACAATCTGAATGAATAAATCAGAGAGTACGATGATGAAGAAAGTGTCAATGAACAAAATTGAATTAGAGAAACATCAAAGCAAAAAAGAACAGAGAGAATGAAATTATATGACCTGATGATATCTACAATCTATTTAATTTTCTTGTTTTCGTATTTTCCCAGAGCGTTGTGTAACAGTTGTCATCGGTCTGACCATGAAGCAATCCACGAATCCAGTGACGTCTATGAACAAGGTCAATACAGATGTCAACTTTAACAACACGAACGTAAAATCGTGACTATTCTCATGTGTTGCAAACGTAAGAAAATAAGGATCTGTGTCAAAAATGTCTTGTAAATTCTTAAAATTTCACACTTTCTCATGAGAAGAAGTTGATTCAGAATAATAAAATACAATGGAATGTCTCTGTTACAACACGAGTTGATAAGTAATCGAAGTTGAACTGAGACAGAAGTACTTCAGCAAGTTTTCCTCTTTCCTGGAACGTATATTGCCAGTGTCTTCCACGTCTTCCATAAGGAAGGATTAATTTATTTGCACGTTTTTGTCAGTGCACGTGTTAGAAGTCAAAGTTTGCGCGAAGAGGGTAAGTAAGTCAGTAGGAGAGCAGAACGAGAGGTGAATAAGTGTTTCGATAGAAATTTCTGATATCTGAAGGGTTTATGGTTTCAAATAATTACACATGTCTGTAAAGATTTCTAATTTATTCGATATCCACCCTCTTGTCGATTGATGATTCGATGTATCAATCTTTTGTAATGGTTCATGGGTGGAAAATCAACTGATATGCATTTGTCATGATTTCTCACTGAGATGGTCCAAAAAATGCATCAGTTGATAATTAACATCTTGTACTGGTTTACTGATTGATGATGTTGATTATTCATTTTAGTTTTTAACTAAATTTCTGTTGATATTTCTTCACGTTTATCACAAGTATACTCCTAATATTTTCTCGATACACTCTAAATTCTAAAATATCGATTGAAAATCTAGCAAAATATTTCTTACAATGTTACATATTTTAGTGAAATTTTGTATAAAAGAATAAATGAAAAATCACAAGACACATAACGCACTTTATTATATTGTTAAAAATCAAGGTCACAGCTGATAGTACAGAGCTTTTGTAACACTTTCCTACAACATGCGCATGCCTGATACTGGCTCCATCTCACTCAAACGCACTATATCAACTGTATGTTCTTTTTTACTCCCGTGCTGTTTTTGTTCCTTTTCCTGGCAGCTTTGAACGGTGTACAAGTTGGCAAAAAACAAAGATCCACATAAAGAAGAAACGGATAACAGTCCGCTCTATATATCATGGATACAGGTAGTCGGTAAAGATGTGGCACGAAGAAATATAACCCAAAAAATTTAGCTACAAAACGTGGACGTAAAAATCTCACCGAAGAAAATACCAAAAAATGTCATTAAACTCTAAAATTCTCATCTCGAAACATCCGAGAAAAGTTTCACTCCACCAAGAAATAATCACCATTTTACATGGAGAGAGATGAATAGACAGCGAAAATAAATGTACACAATTTTTTTTTCCACGTCATTCTTGTTTTTCAAATATTTATGGAGACATATTTTATTGACTGTTCCCATAAAATAATCATGTTCTTTGTGACCATAAGAAGATACCATGTACATATTGTTCAGATGATTCCGAATTTGAACAGCCAATTTATACACATGACAGACAAATTTCGATTCATTTATCCCAACCCAAATATGCCAAGATCACATTCATACACGCAAACGTAACAAATATCCTGAGTACCTTTTTCTCCTCATATATATTAATTTCCATTCTCCTCACATGAGAATGTTGATCGAATCTTTATCTCCACAATTTTCTTTTCCCTAGAACACCATTCGTCTCTTTACAATATAAATAAAAGTAGCGGAATACCTGACATCATCAGAGGGTGTAAGAACTCGTCGACTCATTTTCAGTAAACGTTTTACTGTGAATCCGGGAAATATTCTGACGTTCGCAATAACTAAAATGTTAACAATAATAAAAACTCTCAACGTTTTTATGATTTTAATTTTTAACAATAGAAAATTGGTGAACATCTTGCTGTAACGCTCCACCATTCAAATTTGGAGAACCGTTTTCGAAAATACTTTCGGCATAACCTACAAAATTGAAAAGAGTGTTCAGATGTTTTTATCATCAATGAGGTTTTCATCTATAAAAAAAAAACACCGAACACCACATTTCTAATCAAAGAACCTCCTTCTAAGTGATGGATTGTATCAATAACAAATGAATTAGGGTGAAACGGGAGTGTAACGTTGGAACGTAATAGATAGAGTTCTAAATTTTTCATACAACACGTAAGTAGAACAAAAAAGCTCTGCAAGCTTATGGACAGGCGTCAAGAGTTTGGCTACTTCAAAGCACGAAACGTAACATTTTGATGGGAGCTACAACACTTCTGAGGAGTCTGTTGTCCACAGCTCGTATTTTCCATAGTTCAGGTCTATTGAAACTACCTAATGCGATGATATTAGAATTTTTTACCAGATCTGAAAAATTTTGATTTGATGAAGAAAGATTGGAGAAGGAATGGCCTATCTGTGACTATCACTTTTGTGTAAAGATAAACCGATTACCAATTTTGATGACGCAAAAAATGTTCCAATTCTTCAATTATGATGCGGAGTTTGAATCGATGACTTTTTTTCTGTCCTGTTGATCAAGGTTCTGTTAATTCCGCAATCATGCTAGACGTTCTTTGAATATAATGCAGTTTTCTCGTAGTGTAATCTTATAAAGAAAACTAAACTTTTCCTTCAAGGAACTCGACTCGGTGATATATACAACATGGCAATATACAACTCGGATGCTGCTATAGAAGCCACATCAAAGTAATCTCACAAACAATTATAAAAATGAATATTTTTTCTTGTTCTAATTTGATTCTCTTCGTTCTTTTTCTTCCACAACTGTGCATAGTATTGTGCTTTGAACAGTTCTTCTGTTATTCTCACCGGAAATGGTGAATGGCGTGTCATTGGATTCTCAATATCATTTAGGAACTTTTTGTAGTAATTGAGAGCCCGGTCGAAAAAAGTTGTGGAAATTATAAACAATTTAGTGGCTTTTGATCCTTAAAAGACTTAGGAGTGAGGGTTTTTCTAAGGAATGTTCTGCCCCCCAAAACTGTACCTCGCGTGGCTCATATCCTTGAAAACAATTAAATTGAATCTTTGGATAAAAAAATTGAGAATAAGAACATCTGAATACGAGATAATTAAATGCATGAAAATCTGACAACAGGAAAATTCCACTGCAATTTTTTTTTTTTTCGTTATAATTCGGTTGATTAACAAGTTTTTCTAAGTTGGAAGCTAACATGAGAACCCGGATATTTCTTCGAATTAATTCATGAGATTTTTCTACTCCTCGAGGTTATTTTCGAATGAATTTATAGAAGATTATCTTTGAAAAATCAGAAAGTCTCAGTTTTCTATATTTTTATCAACAATTCAAGGTATCAAAGTATGTGAAACGTAAATAAAGCAATGGAAAGGGATTTCAATCATAATTCCAGTAAACTCGAACTCGTATTTCGACAAACTGCACTTATTATCTGGACAACTAAAAGCAAAACAAATGTTCTTTTTCCCTTCGATATTGTTGAAAATTCCAATTTCGCAAGTGACCTCAATCCGCAGAAAAATATTTCACGTTAAAATTCACATTCACTGTCCGAGTTTTTGCGTATTTACTTCTTATTTCGTCTCCTAATCCAATCCCGAAATGAAATTTGAAAAATTGTGATAAATTAATTTTGCCACAGTTTTTTTTATATCCACTTTCACAAAACGTGTATCCTGTTTGTAGTTGATAATCTCGTTATTTACGTCATTGTGATGTATATTTATATGCAAAACCTTTGAAATTAACGGCGTGAAATGTATCATATCGGGGGAAAGAACAACATGAAAAATAATATCATATCAAACTGACTGTGAGATCTTTCCTACGCTGTTTTATATTCAGTACACGTTGACGAAAAAATCTGATGTACTAATAAATAAAAGTCGAGTGGGCGTTTTATTTTCGAGACATCATCAGAGCTCATATATTTTTGTCGTATTTTACATATATATAAACACAAATCCATTTAAATGTGTGAGCTTTAACGACACGAAACTCATTTTTGAAAGCCGCAAGTCAAAATTAAACCACCGTCGTCAAATATAAAATTAATTTTAATAACCTCAAATCTTCACAAGTGTACCACTAAATTGTCGAGCCGCCATCAACATTTTTATGAATTGCGCAATGCTCTATAAAATCAGTTGAACCGTTGTTGGTGGTGACAAATTTCAGGGAATATGCAAAAATTTTATATGAAAATACTGTGAAATAAATTACTGTTACTTATTCATGTGCTAAAATAAATGGAACGGGGGGAGGGGGGGGAGTGAATTTCGAGATGTACAGAAAATAACAAATTTGAATAATATCAACATTGGTTTAATTACTGGATCTTCTTCGAGACGTGAACATAGTGGAACAGTACACAACATGAATTCTTCATATCGTCAAGGGGAAACTTTCATTCGATTTAATTCCGCATTGTTCATATCGGAATGTCAAATTTTTCGGATCATAATTTTTTTATACAATCCATGTCGAAAATTCGTAGTAAAATTTGTTGGTCCAAAAAATTGAACGCAATCGCTCTTGCGATATATCCATTCGATTTTAAGGACAATTGAATTATATCACAACTGAAATATTATTCAACTCCACCCAACGAACAAAGTCAGACTGAACAATTGAGGTACATTTAATTTTTATTATTCGTTATATATATTTCCCCTCAATATTTTCGAAATTTTATAGTTTAATTCGAACATCCTTGAAGGCTATCTGTCGGAACAATGAAAAATTATTATTGGTGATTGTAAAACACAAGACATAAATTCGATGTAATCAAGATTTAACAATTTTCTCAGTGTCTATCATTATGAAGCCGAACAAGAAGATAAATGCCTTAATAAATCAAGTTTTTATGATGTGGTACCACCTTAAGGCCATATGAAAAATAAAAACTATTCTGAAGTCTGTTGACAACTGGACGTCCACAATTCTGTTGGCCAAAATGTAGTTCAGTTAGGGACAAGTAAAAAATTTATTTCTACCATACCATCTCCCATTTCAAATTTTATTATTGCAATATCTAAATCAGGTTCAATGACCTCGAGAAATTATCGAACAACTAAGAAAAAAATTTTATATCTCAATTTCAAATTTAATTCCAGCGATCATGTCCAAACTTCAAGACGTGAAAATTCATCACAAACAGTTTTTATTATAATTTTTCATGCATACGGATAATATCACAAGTTTCATGATCAAATTTGCGAAAAACATTACAAAAAGGATGGGTTACAAAGCAAATAACTGACGTGAAATTCATTCTCACATCATCACTAATGAAACCATCATCATTGAAACTAAAAAACGGCGACGATTTCTTTTCCCTCAACAACTAAATTATATATTTCTTCGTTTCTCTTCATTAATCTTTTATCGACAATGCTAATGAAAGATTATCCTTCGCTTGTACAGGTGTATATCACCGCCACTTCGCATTGATGATGGATGTCAGGTTATAACAATCTCCATATTGACAATTAGAGTCATGAACGTAACAGTACTTTGACAACCACATTGAATGTATCTTCGTGCACGTTTATCAAGTGAGTAATATGTGTATAATGCAAACGCATACGAGAGTAGTAATCTGTGTTACCATCGTTAGAATAACACGGAATGGATTCTATGCAAAATCAGATAATTTCCTTTTATATTATCTGCAGGTAATAGAGAACACAACTCACAGATGACCTTATCGAAGAGTCGAGAGAAAGTGAAAGTAGCCCCATCTATTGACAAAAACTGCCTTAACTTTTTGTCGGTAAAAAAGATCACTTTGTTACCAAATCAAACTTCTGAGTGCTCAGTCGATAATTTTTTGATATTCTTATCATATGTTGTTACCACCCCTACCTTCGAGTGTCAAGAACATTGATCTCCACTCAATTGACAACGTTCTTATTTAAATACAAATGAAAAAAAAAAAAAAAAAACACAAACACATATCCGTATCTTTATTTTCACCGCATCACATTCACACCGGTATATTTACATACCCTACTATGAATTGATTCTTGGTCTATTGAGGAACTTCCGCCAGTATCTACGTCTCAATGAAAAATATTAAATCTCAGAAGATCATAATTTGAAAAATCTATCCAAAATACACCAAATTTTGTAAGAAATCATACCAACCAATCATTGAATGTATTCCAAGACATATTTCGACGTTCGTATCCCATTTCATTATCAGTTTCACGGTCATGTCATTTTCCCACGAAATAATGATATAAAAAAACTGAAAATGTTCAGAACTGAAGATACGTTCATATGTCGTTGTGGAGAGCCAAGACAGACAACAATACACCAGAAGTCACTTTGCGCATTGCGGAAAATTGTACAGTATTCGGATAACGAGCCATTTATTGTGAACAACGACACAGCTTATATCACTGGAACATGATAATAACATCGTTAAATATTGATGAATCCATAAATTGCGATGAGAAGTAAATTTTTTTATTCGCAATATATCATGACATATTCGTTTATCTCTATAGAAAGTTATGATAAAGGATCGTATAATTATTTATTGATGAGTAAATGGGTTAAAAAAGTATATGAAATGGATATGAAAGAAACAGCAGAGTCATTTTCTGGCAAGTACTTCTACTCTATTCTATCGTAAACGATTTCCTATCTTTATCAACAGACGTACACACATATGCAGTTCTTTCGCTTCCGATTTAACTGAATGGATGTCTTAACCAGTAAAACAACAATTTATATGAAAATTTTATGTTACACCGCATTATTTTTTGAGTTATTCAGGTGTATGAGAGTGTGCGATAAAAATGGTCCGGTAATCCAATTTGAGTTGTTGAAGAATAATGAATTCATGAGACAATCCAAAATGGGTCAAATGCCGAGCTAAATTTTGCAGTTGTGTTCGAGAGTGTTGTATTAAAAATAGAAGATGGAAACTGTGATTCAACATGTTAATTGTAGAGTTATCACAACAAACAATTAGTTATATAATTGGGTAGTCGTTAGATACGGTACTGGCATAATTTCGATACGCAACGCTATTTTGTCGTGTGTAAGTGCCGAACATAACGAAGCTCGTGCATCACGGAATTGTGAATGAAAATTAGTAGAATTTTATTAACGTTGAACTTCCGGAGTTTGTTACTTTTTTTTAATGATAAACTTTAGATTCGATTTGAAATTTCAAGTAAAGTTTCTGATGTGTGTTGTACGTCGCCAATTATGAAATGATCTCTTCAATACAAATTTTACATCCGGTAAAATCAGTAAATCATTCAAGGGATCTCACGTAATAAATATCTGGGTTTCAATCTATTCATGAAAAATTACAACAGTTGAATGAAGAATTTCACTTTCGTACACATCACAGTCAACACCTAAACATAAAGGTCAGTCCAAATCTTATCAGGTTCTCAGTTTTTGAAATGTCACATCCGCATGTCGCTGAAAATTGGCTTTGGGAAGACAAATTTTTCGGTAAACATCCGCTAACCTCCACGTATTTGTTCTCAAAATGCAATGACACTCCCCTCTCTCTGATCCATTCCGTAAATTTTTCACAAAATTACTCTGAGACAATTCCTGAAAAATAGGGCGAACATAAAAAATTTGATTTTACTGATCTTAAACATGAATACTCGCATCATCAGGATTTTTCTGATAGAACAAAGAAACATCTATTTATAACCTTACAAAAGGGGATGTCTTGTTACTCCAGCTGGCATTATCACATTGTATTGCGAACAAAGATGGTGCAGTACCTCTTTCATCAAGCAATGTCTGTGAAACATATTCGGATTTTCACAAAAAGAACCAATTCTGTAGCTCTGTCTCTCATCATACAGCTCCATTCGTATCACAAGATAACCTCGAATAATTTTCGTGGAAGTGTTAATCGGTGAATCACCCAACACATGTATGAAATATTAGTCATCAACTGAAAATAAAGAAGAAAAAAGCAAATGTTTCATCATTGCAAATTATCGTGTGACAAAAAATTTGATTAGTGATGTAATTTTATCGGAAAAAAAAATCCAATCACATTTGAACTTGAACAATACTCCACAGTAAAATCCCACAATTATCACATCGAGTGACAACCAAGGATAAATATTTATGTTAATGTGGACGTATTGTTCAAGGCGATTCTTTGTCTTCAGATTTTCCAAACAATTATGAAAATCCGAATTAAATTAATTACTGTCCCACTGGAAATAAAATGCAACATAATTAATCTGTAGAAAAAAGAAGAATTCAGTCAATATATGATGGCATAGTCACATATTTGAATGGATAGAATGGCTAATGTAAAACTCGAAAATTATTCCAAGTTAAACACTCCATTCTGTCAAATGTCTGGGAAATTAATTTTTGATGATTTCCGACATCAGAAGGAATTTTCAAACATGGTCAACGCGATGTAATTGATAACATTCTTTGTGTGAAAAAGTTTCCGTTATTAATTCATTCGTTTCGATTAATCCGTTTAGCAAATATACTTAACAAACCATTTGATATTGATTTGAAAAGTTGGAGAAATTGTAGGTCATAGTTCAATGTATGTTGTCTGTGTGGAATACGATTTCAGTATTAGAAGTATTTTTTCGTACTTCCAATAAAAATTAATTATTCAAATAAATTTTAATGAAATACCGAGTAAGTTCGAGCACTTAATGAATAATTTTTATAATTTCATCCCAATCATATCACAACGATATGAAAATACCGAAAAATTTCTACCCAATAATTCAAATCAGAATTCTCCATAAGCAATATGAAAGATTATTTGCTCATTATTCATTCAATTATTGATCTACTAATTCAGCGAATGCAAAATAAATCCATATCCCGTTGGTTGAATATTTCACATTCGATTCTTTTGTGCGTTTGCTTTATTCCATTTGTTCACGTTGAAAAAACAAAAACAAAAAAAAATATTTGTATGATCAATTTTACCAACTGAGCAGGAAAACCCCGCAGTGTTTCATATCTACATATATATATAAACCCAATGCGCAATAAACTCTTCCACATTGCCATTCATGACGTCATCAAGACGTGTCTCTTGACATCAATGATCCGATGCCCAGACCGCCCGCGGCTGAATATTTATTTCTGTGAATACTTTATATACATCCACAATGTCGGATGTTTCGGAATTTGTATTAGATTTTACATTGATATCAAAAACTGTCTTATCATGGGAGATACAGAATAATTTGTTTGATTTTCTGATATTCCCATTGTTGGCATTTGGTGTTTTTTTTTTTCGAAAGTGTTCACGAATTACTGATAAACCGAAAAGGTTTGGAAATAGATTAAGACTGGAATCCGTTGGGTTCTTCTATTGAGGTCTAAATTGTGACGATAATTGGAATTGAGAATCGGCACAATTGAAAAAATAATTCGATAAATAATTGAATTGATGTTTATGATGTGAATAATTTTGGAATGTGAATTTTATGATCGGTAGAGTTTTTTTTTATGAATGTTGAATGTATGAAGGAATATTGGGATTTTGATTTGTAAAATTTCGTATTTGACTTATTTTCATGCGATGCCAAAGTTCGAAACGTTTTCCGTTTGTATGAATTGAATTTCAATCGAGAATGAGGAATCGTCATTGGAGAATACATTTATGAATGTGAATTTATTTGTGTCATCATTCAAAAATGAAATGTGAGATACGGATGTGATTAACCATTTGTGGTGTATAATTATCGATCCATAAACACAAAATTTTCATCAAAATGTCACATAGGAACTTTTGTTTCATGATTGGTAATTGTAGATTTTAATTTTAGCACGACCATCGATGAGGGATTCTTCGAGAAACAACTGATGTCGTCATGTAAAAGACAAATACAAAAATGAACTTCCTGTGGAATGCTCACACTCAACATTTTCTGACAATAAATTGGAGACCAGATCAAAAATTCGAATTCCCAGAATAACAAACTTCATTTATTCCACTGGATGATGATAAAATTGTCACTTCTCCAATTTTTGTTGAATCGATTTTTTATATATGGAAATTTTTTCCGAGTCTCGGAGGAAAATTGCCAACTTTCAACTCGAACTTCTCTCAACGAATAAATTGGTTTTATTCAAATGTGATATTAATCTGTCATGAACATATACTTCCATTCCTCTAGATGGTTATTCTGTCAATGCAAATTAAGTGACAGCTACATTTCAGAAGAGTTTGGAAAAAAATTTTTATAGAGATTCAATAATTCAACGAACTTCATTTTGTTCTTTTCAAAATTCACTCCAGGTTTATTACAGTCAGTTAACTGAGATTAAAATTCCCAAAATGTGAACCAGTTCAAAAAATTACTTAAGCGCTGTCAATATTTATTTTGAACTTAAATACATTTTCGCCAAAAAATGTTCACAATTTAAAAATTTGGAAAAAAATAATTAAATAATAACAATTTAAAAATAATAAAGAAGAAATAGAACTTTACTTCCAACATTTTCATTACAGTTGTAAAGACAACGGTACAAGACTCCATCAAAAACATTTGAACAATAGCAATACGATCATTACCGATTTCAAAAAATTCCAAACATAACGAAAAATGCGAACAAAATGCAAACAAAATTTTTCAAACAAACAAATTATCGTCAAATCTTCCAATCCCGCATGAAGTCTCAACTTCAATAAACCACCACTGATGTGGATCCCACAATACATGAAGACATGCAACCAACAAACAAACAAAGGTCACAATTTTTCATCCATTATCTACTCCATAAAAGAACATAACCTACACAACATTGAAATTTCATATCCTATTCAAATTAAAACACTCCATAAACCCAATGTGTATACAAAAAACCTAAATCCTCATATTTGCAATATTCTTCCACCCGCAATCACAATCAACGATGTGAATTATTTATCTAAATCAACATGACAAATAGAATAATAAATGACACCATCTACATAATTATAACAATACATTCCCCCCATGTTTATCAAGTGACGAAAGCAAATTAATGATAAAACTATTACACAAGCATAAATGTCATAATTATCGAGAATATGTAAATAATCAAACATAAAATACATTTCCCATCAATATTACGTACGAGTGAACGTAGTTATGAACATTCCGTGACCAAGGACGACACTATTATGTGGCACTTGCTGCATCATTCTGTCCACCATGGACACATGAAGTATACGGTACACACTAATTAACGTACTCTCACATCATTCCGACTCTACACACACATAAACTTACATTTCCACATTAATGTGCGTGATCAACAAATCGTACTGCACATATTTTCCTAGTAATTTCCCGTTGAAATTAAATCTGTGGAAAAAATCATCAACATCAATTCTATTTTTATTTGATGTTACTGTACGATTCGTATTTGTAGAAACATAGTTGAACTATTATTTTTATTTATCCGTAATGTTCAATTTATTCTACTGCAATGCGAACATAAAAGGGTTAGTGAGTGTCTTCAAGCATGAACTATACTCTCACTTTTCCACATTCCAACCGACTCTCATCCGCAGTAATCGTTTTTATTTCTATTTCACTTCCGTTATAGTTGGAACAAGTGTGAAGTATCGTGTATGGTTTCACTGTGCTCAATGCTCTTGAACTACATGGAAATATCTTTAATCTTTTGTTTACTTTCATTTATTCTCTTCCATCTGTTATTTGTTCAATGTCTATTTCTTTATTTTCGTAACATGATCATTTTTTTTTGTTTAATCTGGCAATTTTTATTTTCTGTTGAGAGTGATTTCGCATTTTTTATGTAGCAACTGAAATTTTTTTCCTGCAGCGCATTTACATTTCATTTGTCGGTGATTTTTGGTATTCAACGCATTCAATAATTTTCCGTTTTTGCAGTTGATAATTTATTGTGTTGGGTGTTCAATTGATCATAATTTCTTTCACTTGGTTCCTGTCTTTTCTCTGATTACAATCCACCATTGTGTGTTCTCGAATATTCTGAATTTCTCGAAGTTTCTCCAAATCATCACCCTTCACAATCCGATTTTCCCCATTCTAATTCAGCTGTTCAATAAATTCTTCACCCCTCAACTGAATTCCGTCAAGATTTTTATTTTCTAATTTTTCAAACATTGCGTCAATGAATCCGTCATTTTCTTTCATTCCAACCATTTCAATCTTTGTGCTTTCCCCACTCTCGGAACTTTTCTATTCCAAACAACACTGGAATGACAGAAATTTCTAGAATAATATTGCGAAATTGTGATACAATATTGATCAATATAAATCAATATTCTGAATTACAACTTGGAATTCCGTGAAAAAACAGAGAAATTGTGATGAGTATAATTTGCAGGAGGGTTGTGAAGACAGGGAAAGCGAGATAGAAATAGGGGAAGAGGTCGGAGTGCATCAAGCACAAGCGTATCAACGTGAAAATCGATTCTACGTCACGCAAGGGCGCACTGAGTTCAGATTCAGGCCATGGGCGTATGTCATGTCTGGTACAATCCACACATCTGCATCCTTATGTATTTACCACACACATCTATGAATCTGAATGTTTCTAACTTCCATCAGTACATGAACTTCAGTGACAATAATGTGCAATCAATCTCCTTTACGTGCATATATCTAGGTAATGGATATGTGCATACATCAACGATCGTGTCCACATCATATCATGGGAATGAATAAATTCAAACTATAAACGATGAAACAAGGTTGCGATCAAGCATCGACCACGATTTATTAAAATCTTTCTTCATCATATTGCAATAGACACGAACATTTTTGTTTCTCTTCCATAATTTTTATTCGGAGTGTTTACAAATGGATGTTGCCAAAAATTTAACTTCAATTATTGTCTCGTTTCATATTTTATTGATTCATTGGAGTTATCACCAGATGAAGAACTGTGATTGGGTTTATAACATAGAAATTATAAACTAATTGTGATTTTATTTATTCAAAATGTACATTGCGAATACTTTTCATTTGTATCCCACTAATGGAAAGAAAAATAATAGACATGTAAGAGGTTAATGCGGGGTTAATGAGAGATTAGAATGAAAATGGATCGACATTACACCGTTAATGGAACTGTTTTATCTGATGAAAAACGTGATTATTAAATTTGTGGTGTTGATTTAATTTCTATAGAATATTCCACAGTTGCACATGTCTAGTTCGTTTTGAAATCAACTGAGAATTTTAATCGAACTAGCTATTCATTTAATTGCTTGTTGATCGATTAAACAATAACTTTTGAGACATAATTTTGCTGACGAGGTTAATGGATATAGGTCAAACAATATGCAAACAATTAGGATCAAGTTCATTCTGCATTCTAAATTATTACGAAAGGATTAAGCCACAATTTTTCGTCTATTTATTATCATTTTATGTCTCTATATCCTGAAAATTCTGTGACGATTGCATTCCAATTATTTTTTTTTTCCATTTAATTTCAAATTATCTTCCAATTTCGTGCATTCACGAGCAAAATGAGAAAATAACAACAAAGTTCATTTGAATCATCCTCTCCTGCCAATGATATTGTTCATTTTTTTTTTTTTAAATAGTTTATGCGATTGTCAATTTTCCATTACGCGATTCAGTTACAGAGAAATAAAAATGTAAAAACACAATATTGCACATTCAATTCCCAAATGTGATACGAGTTTGTTATTTTACGAGCGTGTACACATGAGATTTTATTTTGCATTTTCCCAATAAATGGCACAATTTGAAACACCAATAAAGTTACTCATATGAATACAAAATGAATGATCAGATGAAAAATTCTTTATGCCAATTGTTTTTCAATCATATTCGAATTAAAATTTTTTCATTCAATAACACGGTAAAAATCTCAACCGTTCATCCATCAAATTCATAATCCCAACTATCAAATTAATCATTTGCTCTAAAAAACTTTCATATCTACAATATCAAACTTTGTCTGCTCCCCAATACATAAAATTAATGAATTTTTGTAAAAATTCACTAAAAAATTATTAAACCACTTGGAATTCCAATCGCTTCGTCCACTAAATATTACAAATTGATTTCATTCCTTCGCCACTTTGTTATTCAAATTGATATTACCCACCTCACACCATTTGCTTCCTTTCCGCATATCAAGAAAAATTCTCAAACATTATTTTCATATCAAACTGTTCTGCATCATCATAAAAGAAAAAAAAATGAATTTATCTTAATTATATGCCGCATTAAAAGGTTGCGTGATCACATGACGAGTATGATATTAAAGCAACGCATCAAGATTAGCACACGGTACAAGTTCTTTAAAACATAACTTGGTTACAGCTTGAAATTTCAATGAATTTGAGCAAGCGCAATGCACTGTAACATTATTATTTGCCGCATAACTATTACCTAACTTTGAAAACCTCCTCCAAGTAACCTACAGGCATACGTCTAATTATATGTATATTTTACGTATAAACTTGAACGTTCCAACAGTGGTGACCCTTATAACCGAAACGGATCGAAGAAACTTGATGCATATACGTTTGTAGTTTATAATTTGTCTCTTATTCATATGATGGCCTTGCTAAATTAATTACTCTATCTAATTTAATATTTACTGCTTTATCTACTGTATCGCTCTACACATTGTAAGTCATCAATAAGAATTTACGAGTCAACCTGAGATTTTATGGTTCTGTAATATTTTTAGTGTATTTTTATATTTTTTTTATTTTGTATCATTCGCGATATTAGATACGAATAGCATCGTTTACTCTCATAGGCCAACTGTAATTAAAAATTGTTCGAGTCGTTCCATATCAGAATTGATTCAAGTGAGATAGATTGCCACGTTATTCAATGAACTTAATTGAACAATTTCAACGGAAAAGAAAGGATATGTGTCAGAATCAAGATGACAAGAGAGTCAGATTGTTGTGTAGCAAGCGAATTTTTATTCTGGTTGCAATTCTGGTTTGCTGTTCATTGGTGATTGGGGGATATCAAGAGGAACATTGTTGAAACGATGAGCAGACTGTAGACATTTGAAAAGCAAGACAATTATCTTTCCAAGTGCCCAATGCTGACGTGAGTTGTTGCCTTCATTAAATTCACATTTACACCTTGTTCGAATATTTCGGATATTGACTTGAGCAGTCGTTCTATTTTGGATACTTCTGAAAAGTTTTTTATAAGTTTCCATCTGTGGATCGAATTAAAGAAGTTCCTGAGGGGATGAGGTCTCATGTGATCAGCAGCATATCAAGTTAATTTAATAATTAATTAAATTAATTAAGTAAATTAAGTTAATAATTTTCATAGTTTTAGTTGGAGAGCTGAGTATCGAGTCATTTTTGAGTTGTCGGAATTCTTGATTTCTTATCAAATTTTGGCCCGGATGAGTAATGGAAGCAATTAAATTATCAGATTATTTTAACATTTTAGAATTTACAGAGGTAAATTCATGAGAATTGTCACATTGTTGACATGGTACAAGAAATTCCAATTCACTCGAATGTCTCTAAGAAAAAAAACTCTTTGAATTTTCATTGTCTCTGCTCAATATAGTTTCCACTATCAGAATGCATATGAAAGTGTTCAAAAATGTTGCAAAGGCGATTAAAATGTTGACAATCCCAAGAATAGACAATGAAATGTGACGTTTTTAATTAAAACCCACTCGAATTTGAAGTATATTCTTTGCCATCAGGTCATGTAGTCGATGCAATCACAGTGAGCAGCTTATACTAAGTAAATAATCCTTGAATATGAATAAGTAAAAACAGCCATTTTGGATAATGAAACAGAGCAAGAAAAATAAACTACAAACAACTCCCAGTCTCCAAATATTCTTCATTCTCATTGTTAAAATAATGTTTCGATAGTGTTTTTCATTGAACAGTGTGTGATATTTACAAAATACTTCTGATTTTTCATATACTCCAACCCTCTATCTTCTTCACCCTGCAAATAAGATGCTTCGTAAAAGTATCAAGGAAGTAATTCAAGTGGATCTCGACATCAAAGAAACATGGCCTAAATATCTTGGACTTTGATTTATATATTGCTGTGGCTCTTAGACACTGACGAGCTCTAAACGTTGACATCTAATTTTACTTCGATCTAAAGTTGTCGCTCTGTATTCTACAATTTGTATATTCATCGCGTTGATATAACTATGTGACATTTAGTACGTAGACAAAGTCTGCATATTTGATAGTTAGCAATTCCGATGTTGACTTGAAAATTCCAATTAATATTTCTATCATTTCAAGCTAATAATTTTTTTTTCCATTTTTTAGTAACGACAAAATTTTTACCATTTTTATCTTCGCATACTTCAAATAACTGTGAAAGTTTGTGTACATTGGAAACAAAATTTTAGTCTTTCCCTCTGCGGTGGAATAGAAATGACGAGTCGTATATCAAGTGTAAAATTCTCCCCTACGAGTGCTAATATTTCTTACCCATCCTACATCACCACACTAATTAATGAGCTAATATTTCATTTGCAATCTCTACACGAATTCTCAACAAACTTTTCCCTTTGCAGTAAATGTCAACATGATAACGATTCTTTTACTGAACATAAATAAATGTTACACACGTAGATTATCGAATAATCAGCACAATCAATCATAAGACGACAGAACTACAAATCTCCACTTAGTTAGCAGAATCCAACTACTAATTTTAGCCGTTTATGACTTTACTAACTCAATAAAACTACCTAATTAGCTACAAGAAACTTCAGAAAAAACATTTTCCCACTTCCCATCAACAACTCATAATTTATATCCTTTAAAAAATCCCCATCCAAATGATCCCACCATTGATAAAATCCCAGAATTTTTACCCACAGTAATAACTCTACACTGTAAACTAAAACTGTAACATTTGGTTCTGAATATTTTTTTTCGTCATCATCACGATCATCGCGATAGACTAGAATTCTCTACATAGTTTACGTTTATATTTATAAAACTGTCCATGACCAAGAGGTCAATTGAGATCAAATGAGAGGAAAATGACAATGAGTAGTCGGACTAATTATTCAATATATTTATCAACGTAATCCAACTACGACCAACCCCATACGCAATCAAACCAAGGAAAAGCTAATTATTATCTTTACATCGTCATGATCAATGACAGATGATTGCTAGATAAGAAAAAATCCCATTCACGATCTGATCAAAATTTCAATTCATTACACATTCGATCCAATTATGGAATGAAACAATTTTCAAGAGTTTTCTATTTTCATTTCTTTTGTTAACATAACCAAAATCACATATGCACAATCAATTGTATTTATAGAACTGCTCCCTGCAATGATTATCATACATGAACAAAAATTATTTTTGAAATCAACAAAATTCATCATACACATTAAATAACAATTTCATATCACAATAATCTTGAGCAGCTGCCTTGCTCTACATTTTTCTTACACATATGAAGTAATCGTTGATTATGATCCTATATATTAGTGCATCAAATGATGAGTCACTAATCACATACAGCAACGTTGAAAAATTTATTCATCAGAAAAACGTGAAAAAAACTGTAAACTCACGGCTTCTCAAGCAGAATTTTGACATTCTACAAATCTACTCCTGATATTTATTCCAGAGTGAGAATCTCGCTTTAAATAGAATTGAAAAAAATTATGACTAACTAGTCTGACCATTTACACCAAGGACGTTTGTTATTACTACATCACTCCCATATTTTTACACCTACACATCAATTTTTATGGACTACCATGAGCATACACTGAGACATGTCAACGCAACACGTGCAAAAGCGATTGTTGATCTACTAGATGAAGAAATGGAAAAAATGCACGAAGTAGAATACTTCAATGACATGAAGTGATAACAAAAGTGGAAAAGAAAAAGCCATGAAGTCAATAACTCTCCTCACTATCCCTGTCAGCCAGTTAACTCATCAATACTTACGAATCGTAATTCGTTACTTCGAAGAACGAAGGAATTTTGTTTTGCTATTGAGACAATAATGAACTAAATAACAATCCATGATTGAATGCAGATTGCATCATTCAATGTTCATAATTTATTTCAGTCTAAATCTTTTCCTTTCATCCTTTTAATGGCTAAATTGAGGATGATTAAACTCAAGTCCATGATCGATTTACGCTTACATCGAATACATCAGTATCTTGAATTCAACCTTGACAAAGTATATACACATCATATTTCAGGCCATTATATTGCATCGGAATAGAGCTCCACCCTGAGTGCAAGCGATAAGATTCGCGAGGCCGTTGTGATTAAACAGTCGATCGCGCCCACGAATGCTGTAGTACAAGCAACTTAATGTTCCATTGGGCAAAATTTTCTTCCACTTTCTTTCTCTGATTTGAACAAATTCTCTAATGTTCTCATTTATTATGAGTTATTAATTGATCATAATGACCCAATTGAGAATGTGATGAATGTTAAATGATACATGACGCAAATGTTATGTATCTTTTGATATTGGATCCTTTATGTTCTACATTTTTATTACCTTCTTGCTTCTTTGTTTGTATCATTATAACACAGCTCATGTTTCCACGTCATTCATGTCTTGAGCATACACACGCACGGCTATAATATTACAACTAAGCTACAACGTCGTATACTCGATGCCGATAGAATTTCACAATGTTACATAGTTAATTTTATTATTGTGTACAATTTATTTACCATCAGAGATAAATCTCGGAGAATCTGGGAAAATCTGGACTTTCTTCTTCATTTTCGTTAATAATTGGTTCATACTTTGCTCTAAAATTGAAAATTTTACGTTAAAAAAACCCATCAATGTTCATTAAAATGTTTTAAAGGTTTGATTTTTTAATGTGGTCATTGGTGAATAACGAAATTTCATCAAATTATGAAACGCATTTCATCTCGATTTTTATTTAATTCTAAATTTGATTTTAGCATAGTCCAGTCTGAACGATTTGAATTCAGCATTTGAGGTTAGGGTTCTCAATAGCAAAAGACAACCTTAGTTTATCACATGTTTGAACATTATCTCTGATGCAGGTGTGTCATATCAACCGCAACATTCCGAATTTTCAAACGTCTAACTTTGCTTCAGAAACAGAGTGAATAATTAAGCACGAACCAAATGTGAATTCAATCTCCAAGTCGGAACAGTCGAAACCGTTCCGGGTTTTATAACGCGAAAAAAGTAGGTCATTTAGTAATTCTCCATATGCAGACATATTTTGAAATATCTATATCTGGTTTCAATCTTCACATCCTGTTCCGTATCAAATAACATATGCTGGCATTTTCGGCGAGTGATTATTAAAAAACGCCTTTGGTAGCAGTCCAATGTTACAAAATTGGGAAGAAACTATTTTTAAATATTTATTCAGTGAACGTGATATACGAACAGTGACGTATAAACAACAAGTTCAATAATAGCAATAAGCTGTCCAGAATTTAAGTTCCAAGAATTCTTATTAGAAATCCCAACATCACAGACGTTTCAATACCATCTGACGTTCACCCAAAATTAATTATTTCTGAAATTTATTAAGCTGAAATTCAAATTCACCATCACATTCCTTCCATGAATTTCTTATCACCGCAACAATGAAATCTTTGGATTTTCATTTATTTGTTGGGTTATTTCAGACGTGATCAAACAAAAATTTGTAAATAGTACCTAATTATCTTCTGGTAATTATCATCTTGAAATAAATCAACTAAATTTTTCAGAAACTTACTCGTAGGCACTGATTGTTCACAATGTGATCATTCCATCATGATTGGAAAAATAACATTCGTCTCAAGCTAAGTCTGGTACAACCATGGCACCTCACGTCGACATTTGTTTTGGGGCCTCCCACGACTAAGCTCTACGGATATTTGTTCACTCAAAGTGATGTACTGGAATATTAGAACGTTCGAACCCAATTCACAACACGATCAATACGAATCAGTGTATAACCACGAACATCTATCATGTGGCATTAAATAAACTCAACACAGAATTGAGCAGCTGAATTATTTCTCATAAACTGTTGGTGAAGCATATTGAGTACCATGTTCCTAAATATTTCATCGACACATCTCTGAAGCAATCATAATGATAAGTAAATACGTGAAAATATTCAGATTTGAGAAGTTCATTCTGCTTTGCTTTTCTATATAATTTTCATGAATGTCTTCAAAGATGAAAGAAAAGTGTGTTGGAAATGGATGAGATCCGCCCTTGGATAACCTTGACCTCCATCTTTGGAACTTGGGTTAAAAGTTATATCAACACTTGATCATGCATTGTACATGAATATTGTGATGAAAAATATAGAAAGAGACTGGAAGATGACACACTTTCAATTTTGTTTTCTTAGTTGCATCGTTTCTTGTCAATAAAACTTCATATCTTGAAGTGTTCATCTACTTGATTGATACAAAAAAGATGCCAAATTGTGGGAACTTCGTATTATGACAACATTTTGAAAATGAACTTTCTCAATCAGGAATGGAATGGTGAGTCTAGGCCGAATTATTGAAGTATTTCCTCATCATGAATCCTTTTTCTAGTCTTGAGATGGATTCATTCAATCATTCACTCCAAACAAATCGATGATGTATCTAAAGACACTTTAAAAACATAATAAAGATGAATTGATAGCAAAGGTCAAAGTTTACTAGTCGATTCTATACGCTGTGATAATCATTGACCTGCTTTCGAACGAAAAGAGTGATGATTTGAATGGGTTTTGAAGGATGAATCATATGAACGTTCTGAAAAATCCCACATTGATTTCATGAAGTTGTTCAGGGCATTGGATCAGATGATTGGGTATGCTCGGTATGGAAATCATTTTTTTTTTTGGTTGAGGGAAAAAGTCACAGACTTGTGATATATTATGTTGTTCATATACAAAACTTCTTTTATCTTGACAGGATGTTTGACTGTTATTGACAGTGATTTTACCTAAAAACATCAGTTTTCATCACATCAGATGTGATGGAAAGGGGTTCTGTGAGGATTTATCACATGTTACACATCTATCGAGAATCGAAAAAGCCAGATACAATACAAACGAAATTCAATAGTTGAATGTGAAGGGAGAATCACAAAAATTGATTGGACTCAGAGTTCGTTGAAGATGGCGATGTACAATCTGATCTGCAACTTGTATACATAAAATTTATTGTCATATCAAAACAGAATAATCTTCGTCCAAAACATCAAGAGCATTCAGCTCGTCTAATGTCAAGGAGCTAATTCATGGAGAATATTGGACTTGAGTAGCATCAAGAAGATTTGTTGAGAATTGGTGAAGGTATGGAGGAATGCTCAAACTCATCGACTCTATCTGATAGTTGTGACTAGAAATGTGTCCAAATGAATCACGAAGGTCGAGGTCAGAATCTGATACTGGGTCAACATTAACTCAAATTACCCTACGTGATACATCGTATCTTCTCTTTCTTTCATCCAGGGACTGCCCCAAATCAAAAAATAAATAAATAATAAACTATACACCAGAAAAATATTGTTCAAAAAAAGTATTCTTCACTACTTGGCACATTTCCAAATACCAAAATGTCTGTTGAATTTTTTGTCGTTGCCTTTTCTTTCTTTTCTTATTGAAATAATCAACTTATTGGCTCGTGGTACTTCAACCACTTATTTTAAGAGACTCTTCTTCCTTGGTCGCGAGGTCACTCACGACATTTCTCGCTTACAATCTTTCTTTATCCATTCTATTGCTTCACTTTATTTTATTTCAACCCCGTTTATTCACGCCCGATCTTCCACCAGCCAAAACTCATTCGTATTACTACTGAAACATTAGCCAACACGAAATTACAACATTCAACTCTAATAACATTAATTCTCGCACAATTTAGAGAATTGAAGATTGCAGAGGATTTTTTGTGTAACACACGACAGAATAATTGTAATTCGTGATGAACTAAAATGTTTTTAGTTATTCGAAAATAACCAGAGCTCTCCAGAATTATTCTCCCCTGATAATAATCCAACGTTTTTCTTTTCCAGACGCAGAAACTTTCTCACTTATTCTCTATTTTGTCATTCGAATGGCGTATTCGTCTAAAAAATATTTATATGTGAACGTTTTCCTCGGGAAATTCAAATTATCTCATAATGAAGATGATGGAGAGAGATTAATACGATTAATATTTGATTGGAGTTCGGTTCCCTACCCAAAATCAATTATAAAATAATTTTGTATGTTTCACTTCTGTTCCACGTTCGTTTTATGCGACTGAAAGAAGATAACGAGAGCTTTCAATTGTTAGGAAAACCAAGAAACAAACGAGATAATTTTCTGACCCTCTCAGGGGGAGAAGTAAATAAGCAAATGCACCAATTGGATATCAATCACAATAAATTCACCAAGACTCAATCAAACATTTTACTTTTTTCGTGAGTATTATAAGATCACTCCATTGTACCCACTGAAAGGGGAATTAAATTATTTCAAAGAAAAGAGTCAGTGAAAATTCAGAAAATGGTTATTGGAAATGTAGTTCAGTAATACTTTCTGGTTTACGTTTAAGAAATAATCATCTGCATCGTAATTTTTGATGAACACATCAATCCAATATTGACTAACCTCCAATGAGCATTAGGGGCTCAGTATCTAAATTAATTATAGGAAATCAGATGATGACTGTCAAATAAGCAATTTTCAATAGTCGATGAATATCGAATAATTATGGAATGTGATGTTAAACTTGATTTGATTCCTTCTACGTTCGACAATGATCAAAACAAAATTTTGTCCATTAAGCAGAGCTTCAACATGACGAATATTCCAAGTTGAATTTGAAGGAGCATTATTTGTGGCCCACCTTCTAAAGTGCATCTGAAAAGCAGCAAATTGAAACAAATGAGAACGTACTCATCTGTCATACAACTTTTTCGCTCAATTAATCAGTATTTCTAGTAAATGAACTTCATAATTGAAATAAATGAGGAAGGACTCCGATAGAAACTTACGTATGCTTTATGAATTTATAAAATATCATTGATCGATGAATATTCCCAAAAAAACCTCACATGAATAATTCATCTCACAAAATGTTTCCCTCGAGTTAACTTTCATAATTCATCATCACATAATGCCAAAGTATTACAAAATAGTCGATGGAGTAGAAAATCCCGATTGTTCCATCTCGGATAACTGCCTGATATGTTCAGGTGTTATCACAGCCCAGTATTTCAATGCAATCATTTTCCCGAGAACTAGAACATGAAAAGTTTTGTTACGCACAGGAAGGTCTTTGTTGTAGTGTTTTGTGGAAAGCTCAGGGTAACATTCTAGCTACAACCACCAGTTCGGATGAGTTTTTCCCTATTCAAATCTTCAGACTTCATCTACCACAGTTCAACATTGGCATTCTTTTCATTCACACTGTTCATTCAAGACAAGACTTTCTTTGAATAAAGGAAAAAAATAATTTCCAGTATTTATTCACCTTCGTACAAATCAGATGATTTTTCATTGTTCTTTCCCAATCTTTGCCACTTATCTTCCAAAATTTAACAAGAAAGTCAGAAATTTTCTTCATCATTAACAACGTTAAACAGAATTTTTTACATTGCCCTGCACCGATTTTATTCTCACAAACGAGAATTACTTTCAACCCTAAAACTCGACAAAACAGTTAACAATAGAACATCGACCATTCGTGATTGATTATGACGAATGTTCACTTTATTTTATTGAACATGTTCACTAATTGCTTTCAATATATCAGAAGCGGAAAGAAATTAAATTCGTTGCACTCACATGAATGATGTCAAATGAGTAGAAAACATAAATCAAAATAATACGAAATGGTGGAAAAACTTTCGATTTGCTCCACTAATAATTTATCGGAATTATTCATTGGCTAAACCTCCAATGTAAATTGGACTATTGGCTCGTGCTTGAACAAATATCACCGCGCAATGCGCTCATCCTCACTTTATATCCCTACACCCACCCTATTCTCCCTCTATTTTGTTTTCTTTTCTCACTCACTCTGCTAACAACACTCAATATCGATCCTCTGAAACATTGAAACAGATAGGCAACTTTGAATATGTATACAAGTAAAAAATAAATATTTAACTTTGCTGTCTAGGTAAATAGATTGTTTTCCTCCTTTTTTTTTTCATTTTTAAACTTAGTATGCATGATACCATGTAATCTCTGGGGACACTTCGATCACTGAATGAAAGATTGGGGATGAATTTCAACTTTTCTTGCCACATTCTGACACATAATGTCCAATTTATAGGCGTAGTTACATGTGTGGTTGTGATACAGCACATTGTGAGAATACAAAATAGAAAATAAAAATCCAAATTAACCTCAAAACCCCGGAAAATTACTAAAAAAATGTTCATATTTGGTAGTAAATTTTTCATTCACATCCTGCATGAGATTACTCATGAAATTATCGAGAAATTGATGAATGAATAAGGTCAGAGGTGAAGGTCTAGTTGAACTGGTCCCAATTAGATTAAATTCATACATTGAAAAGAGAAATTTGCTAAATCAATAAAGGATGCAGCTTCAAATGTCACATTTAGATAAAAAATGACAATTTTTTATTCAATATTGAAGATACGTCATGCAAAATATTTCTATAGACGAATTTTCCTAGTCTCCGGAAAAAGAATGTGACTACGAAATCCTATCAAGTCGAGAAGTCAAAAGGTGCGAATGAATTGTTTGCAAAACAATCAATTCACCACAAATATCGAATGACATAGTCATGAACTTTGCTATTGGCTTGCGAAAAAATTTCTTCATCTTGATTTAAACTACGAAAGTCATGTTTCTGTTGATACATTTGTTCTCTCCACGATGGAACATGATGATCGAAGAAAGTATCATACATTCTTGTGCTCATCAACTCCGATGCTAATCATCGATAATCCGATATCTTTATTTGCTTTATTTTTTTTTTCTTTTACGAATGGCATTGGCTACTTTTTTCCACTCACATAGTATTGAGTTCCACGTGATAGAGCCATCTTGAACTGTGCAATGAAAGATAGACGTTATATCTATCACGATATCAGTTTCGCGACAGCAAATCCCCATAACAACACACATTTTTGAGGTTATCATTCGAATTTTTTTGTTCAACTGTCACATCACAATATGGGGACAGAATTTGATCATTTTAATGACTTCGTAGTTTTATTAGATCAAAACTGAGAATAATATTCAGTTGTTGATCTATATGAACAACAATCGAGCTTCATTTTTGATGATAGTCCAAGATAATCAACAATAAATGGATATGGATGATAACCAAGACTCTATAAATGAAACGAGTTTTTTTTATAACAAATTCAATCCCTGAACCCATCTCAAAATGATTGACATGGATATCAAACCCAAATCGTGTAAATGAAACTGTCACATGGAAAAAAAAAAAGTTTGATAGAGAGCTTGATCAACCACAAACCCGAAAATATTCGTCTCCAATAAATTTCAACGGATCTACTCTGATCTGACTTTCCCACAATGTTCATCATCCATTCAATTCAAACTCCCTCCATAAACATCCACGAGTTTTCAATCATGCAAATAGGAATAAATGAGCCGTCATAAACTCAAGGGTTAAGTACTTCTTTATTCTTCACCTTGACATTACTCACTAGCAGAATAATAAAATAAATTATTCAGACAATTGAAATCATCCCGGAACCATCAGAATGCAAACAATTTATCACTCGTATCAATCGTATTTAACACGAGAGAAATAAACAAAAAATAAAATAAACATGCGAATTTAAATACGACAATGAACTATAAACAATTTAATGACAATTGCCACAACGCCACATTCAATCTTTCCCACGTGAATGAATTTAATGATATGGAAGTACTGAAACACTGTACGACTTCCCTCAACGCTCACCCTCAATCACATTCATTTTTTCGCTCCTTTTTTTCCTCGCCGCAATACCACCTCGGTCATTGCTCAAAAACATGTTATAGTCGAAGCTTCAGATTCTCGTTGCGACAAGTGACAAATATTTACTCAGAAATAAGGAACAAGAATGTGGTAAATAAAAAAAGAAAAAAAAAACTATTTATTCATCATTTTTTCCTTTCATCTTATTAACCACGACTGTAATGACCCAACTAATTATACAGTCCCATTAGTTCTTACTTCAATTCAAATATTTATTAACTAAACACAGATATTTATGTTTCTTCCGTTTATTTTCAATTCGTTATCAGAGCACACCATCCAGTTATTATCTACGTTTACTCATCCAACAATGTACAATCAGTGTTGATTACCGTCAAGCACATTGAAAAGAAAAGAAATCGTTTGTCACCATTTAATATCGTCAAAGCCATTTTGGTTTATCAGATAATTCTTGTTGATTTCATGTGTGTGTATATACATTTTATATTTCATTTGGTGTTTCATTAATAAAAACTGTTGTTATTACATCCAACAGTTTGAAAATTTAAATTTGTCTTGTGGATTGGAAAATTATTCAGACGAAAATGCAAGTTCTACGATTCAATTCGAATTAATCAGTGATGAAATTTTTTTATGAATCAAAATCGTTGTGCATACGTCAATGTTTGAACACAGATCTATTTCCATGTGTCTATACGAGCACATATGAGTTAATAGCAAGAGCACAATTACACATAAAAGACGCCAAGATTTTAGAATGTCGAGAGCGTGGGCACTTTGCCCATAATTCCCTTTCTACCATCGCAAAGTGGCCTCAAAACTTTGTTGCTCGCTTACCCATCTTTATCTCACACGTTTCAATCAATCTTTCAATTAATTCAATATAAAACATGCTGCACAATTATCAAACAAAAACACATGCGCATTGATCTACTTTAACATTTTCAACAAATAATAAACAACAAAATAAATTTTTGAGTAGATTAAATTCGTAAACAAATGATGTGATGAATTTCATTTAATGAAGAAGCAAATTCCTATTGATGTATCAATAAATGTTCATTTGTTTTTACTTCTGGTGTTTATTGAGCTGTATAAATAAACATTTTCGCGATTGAATTGAATTATCGAAACGTGTACGCAATTTATTCTGTAGCCATTGATGCAATTACGTCAGAATTCATCGCGAATGTAAGATCAAGGTCAAAAACTGACATATCCATTATGTTGTATTATAGAATAGTCAGGGATGCACATGTGGAATGTAAAAGGAAGGGGACACGTTAAATGATTTGAGGAGAAGGAGCTATCATGACATATCTGTATGCATGACGATAAGATAATCATGGGTAATGGTTTGCCATTGAATGTAAACGAACACTGTTGTAGACTTTATGTAATGTATACGACAAATATATGTATGACCCAATTGATAGAGCGTGACTATAGTCAAAGTTAATTACAAATTTTGCTGATTGAGAAGTGAATCGAAGTTAAACGGCGAATTGCGTGACTGAGGAGTCGAAGAGTTTTACAAAGAAAGCTAAAAGGCAAAGAATTTATCTTTTCGTTTTTTTTTCTTTCTTGTAATTAGATGAAATATTGAAGATGAGTCCGAGTTAGTGAATGAAAATAGACTGATTTGATCAAAGATAATGAATAGAAAATAATGAACAACTGGGAATGGTCATACGGGTCAATGGAATTTATTAGTTTGTTTATCATTTCATTTCATTATTTGTTGAATGATGAGCTATCAAGATGATGTGGATTCTTTGAAATGCAATTTCCAGGTCAACCTTTCTTTAACGAGCTGGTTTGATTTGTTTTTCTAAAATTGTTAGGATCTTGACCATTCTCAATCTTCCAGGAAGATCTGCAAGTCTCCAATGATAAAATAGCGAAAAGTATGTCCAGACAACTTAGTCTGCCACCAATTATTACCCAAGTCATCATTCGCTCTGTTATTGAACATCAGAATCAGCCATCGCAAATGATCCGGAACGTACTTCACATTGTTATTCCTATTTAAACAAAAATAAAAATCGCGAAATTCTCTGTGAAAAAATTTCCACACTCCAAACGAAAATTCCTTCTGAATCAATTACGACACTTCAGAATCTATTTCTCGTGAATAGCCGATGTGACGAAACAAGTTGAATGAAATTGCAGTTTGCAACTGCGTTTTCTCTTTTCATAAATCAAACTCGAATTTGACTTTCAATCTCCTTCCCACTTTGATGCGGACTTTGTTACATCGATTGCAGTGAACAGTGAATTCGTTTTAACTGAAATCAATTCCATCCAATTCTCCAATTCATCAGTGTCAATTTTCTGATCCTGAATTCTTTTTATTCTTCTTCATCGATCGATTAACAAAACCAAAATGAGGAAACGCCAACAAAATATTGGACGCAGGAATACTGCTACTCACATTCATCCACAAAACCTGATTCTATCCAACACAATCGTTCTAGCATTGTCATTCTATTGACAATCATAACAACCAACTTCCTAATGCCTTTCAACTTCGCTTCATCAACACGAAAACTCAACTACCTAATTAAAATAATTCCCCACATTGTACAATGTTCTTCGATGTGTCTCAATAGATTACGTAAATGTATATCATTTGTTGTGATACGTTCCTGCGTATGAGCTAATCATGATAATAGAACTTGGCAATGATTCATAAACCTGAATTTACATAATCCACTGTAAGGTGTAACAACGAATATGGTTTCATGAGGAGAAACGTTATTCATTCCACATCGTTAGAACCAGTGTACCGATCCGGAAATGAGATAGGGAAATCGGACCCAAGATTATTATCACCTTTTGAACAATGCATAGGTCATATGAATAAGAACATCAAGAACTGAATTTATTTTTATGCTTTTATGAAGAGAATGTACAAATTTTTGTTGTGTATCAAATAACTGACAGTTTATAATATTTGAGACACGATTGATAAAATTATTCTGAGATGATATGAACAGCGTTCATGGAAGAACCGAATCAAGACTAATCTGTCAGAATCATTGGTGTTGATTGAAGATTTAACGAACACCTCCAAAAAACCACCTCATGGACATTTGTCTTGAATTGGGTCTATAAAATCTGATCAAGACGGTGTAAATAGTTGATATGTACTGATGTGTTGATATCAACAGATAAAAATTATGGTGATGCCTTGAAATGTTTGAATAACAATCTCCATACTCAATTGATTCCTCAGCTCTTTGAATCAATTAGCAAGTTAACTTATCACACTTTTTATTTGAAGTAGAAAACTGAGAGTAGGATTATCGAACTCATGAAAAAAAAGTTCAATGTCCCTTGCCGTTAAGAGTCGAATTACTTTGATGGATTTTGCAATCGATGAATTGATCAAATGAGTCGAATTTGAATTGCAGTCTGGGTAAAGCTCAATAAATCTCTTTTTCCCACACTTCTTTATGGAGACTTCACGAGCTTTGTTCAACATTGCTTAGGAAAATGTTGTTCATCACAATTTGTTATGGAACAATTTTTACGAGTCATGCTGACAAGCTCAATCCTGTATCACTGCTACAGTAAAATTTATTTCATCAATGAAGATATGGCGCAAATTCTCCAATCACTCATACAACGATGAGTTGTTGAAGATTCTGAGAATTTGAGTGTAGCTATCTGCCTTATCTGAAAGTTATATTGCCAAGAAAAAAAGCAATAATGTTCAAGAGAAGTCATCAAGGTTTAGGGTCTGCCCAAATGTGAATACAAAATACATTTTCGTTTCCTGTCATGAAATCGTTGATATCCAGAGCCAAACTGGTTCAGCTTGTTCAGATCAATCACGTTCCGTCATCTTTCTGTACCGTGATAGTTCCTCGACGCAGAAACTTGTCGAATTGGAAGTAATGTGTACACATAAATGGAAAATCATTATCTAATGAAAATGTTCACTATATCAACTGCGAATGAATTCCCTACCAAAATATTTGTGGAAGGTTGAAAAATGTCACCATTTTCCTTCATTATGTCATGATAAACAGCAGAGTTTACAACACGTTTTACTCATTATCTTCAATGTTGTGTTTAACTAAGCAATTCCTAGAACACGTCAAACTATTTACGTTCACTTTAATGCACAATTAACATTCAGAACGTTTCAAATATTCGAAATAACTATTTTAAAAGATAATGTTGAGATTCCAATGATAAGATCACCAAGTCTAAATCCAATTCATCATTATGAAATCCATCACAATTTGATGGGGATCCTGTACCCCATTTCTATGGTGGGCACAAGCATAGATCAGAAATACCAAGAGGATTATAATTTTCAGAGTGCATAATCGTCATCTCTGTGAAATTCATGACGGTCAGTTGCTAAATCCTTTAACGATAGAATTTTTGGTCTATAGATATAATTGAAAATGAAACGAGACCCCTGTTGATAATCTTCGGTTCCACCAATAACATCCAGCATTTATTATCAGCATCTTAAACTTCAATAACCAAAAACAGGATCGTTAAACTGGCCTAAACGACATTGAAAAATATCTTCTTCGTTCGATGAATTCTGCGGCTGAGAGTGAATCTCTGCCGAGTGTACATCTCGACCATTTCCTACGAATTCCAATGAAATTACTTTGATAACCAACACTTGAATAATTTTTTCTGACTGCTGTTGTTCGCTTCAATGAAGACGTTGTAATATTCCATAATTGACGCTCATTAATCATGACAGTGATTGAAGTGTGTGGGTGTTTATTGCATAATAATTTACTCAAAGTTCTGCTTACTGACAATTATTTTTTGTTTCCTTCGTTTTATTTTATATTAACAAAGCGTAAAAAAAAAGAATTTCATTATCTGCAAACAATTTGCATTAATGTTTTCGGTCGTGAATAACAATAGATATTGTTGATGTGTATGTACAATTGTGTATGTGAAGTTTGCCATTGATTTTTTCAACGACTCGGAAAATACTGAAACACACGAACGGAGTGGCTCGCGTCAATTAACAATTAAAAACACACACTCATACATACATATTGACGCTCATACATATTCACATTCGATAATATATACTCCAGGTATGGGAGTTTATATGGATTGTAATTTTTTAGATCAAATAACACATAATACAATTTTTTTTCGTTCAAACATGTAGCGAATGTTTCTGTTGTATTTATTCTTACTTTTTTGTTTGTTTTCTTTTCGTCAATAACATCTGTTTCTCAATTATATTTTTCTGCTTTTTCTCATTTTGTACAAGATTGATAAATCGCTGATGGAATAAAGTTAAGAACTACTTCGTCGAGTATTTACAAATTGTTTTTTTTTCCGACGCCCGTTCAGATTCACAAATCACTTTCAATTAAATTTCGTCTATAGTCAATTGCGTATTTTCTAATAGTTCTTGAAATATAATGAAATGTATGCACAAAAAATTTGTTGTTTCATATTTCATTTGTTCTTGAACGAAAAATATTCTTGAAATGTAGCACTTTATTTGAAAATGATAAAAAATTTAATTAAAACCGAAATTAACAATAAAGTCGAATGAGAATTTGCTCTAAATCAATTCAACAACCTCCACAATTGTTTTGATCAAATGAAATGGAAAAATTATGATGGACTACTAGTTGGTATATTCAACTAAATAAAATCATGGATTATCAACTGCTTTGGCATCAGGAAATAGTTTTATTCCATCATGTCCAGTGTTACGCTCAAGCTTTGAACATTTATCCAAACGACGTTTCCACATAATTCATCCGCTGCGACTTGAAATTATTTTTCCATAAATTTTTCCATCAGTTTATCGCTGAGCTGAATTTAGACAGGATGTCAACTATTTCATTTTTGAATAAACCTGGATGATATGAAAAGCCATTTGTATCTTAATTATAACAACATTTATGAAAATTTTTTGTATTTTTATCAGCGATGTTGTTGTTGTTGTTCCCTTTGAATTATTCCAAAAAACTTTCACATTTATTAAATTATTTTCCAATGTCGCAACGTGAATTACATTATTTATAAATAATCCAATTACCACGTATACATTCAACACAGCACATCGTCATTGATATTTATTTTGTATTAAACTTCATTTTGCATATATTATAATTTTCTTTCTTTATTTATTTTGAGACAGAAGATTTATGAAAAATCATAACGAAAAGCCATATGAGATTCTTCAATGAATATACATACAATTATTTTCCTCATGATCTGTATATCAGCGTACAAAAAATGTTCATTGCAATAAAACATGTTGCATACATTTCTACAAAAATTAAGACTATTCTTCGTCACGCATTGTTAATCAGCCAACATGTTAACACATACATTTTATGTACACATACGTAACAGAAACTTATTATCCGTATTTATACAATGCTAATTGCAAACTAATTAACGAATTTCACGATGCACCTCAGATGTAAGTACACAATACGAATTAAACGGGAATTTATTTGAACCGAGCGCCCACAATTAATTCATTCTACCCTTCTTCATCGTAATGAGAGAAGAAAAAAATTATAAATAAAATGAGCATATTAACAGAATATGAAAAAGTAAATAAACAAATTAAAATGTCTAAATGCAAAAATGAAACCGAGAGGAAAAAATTGGTGTGAGCTATTTCGCATTTGACGTGAACATTTTATGAATGACAAGAATAAAAGCTGCGAGCTATGATATGAGAATGAAAAAAGTACGATGGATTTAGAGAGGGTGAGACCATTCTAAAAAGAAACATTTCAACCACATATTGTTGGAAAATCACATCATCAATAAAAGAGAGACAAATATTTTCAGCTGATCGTCTAATGGATTTCAAGAACATGTCGAAGGGGAACATCATAGTGATTTATGACAATTTAAGAAAATCAATAACTTCCTTCACAATTTACTAAAATTGGGAAAAATGCCTATTGAATTCTTTAAATTATTCATATAGAATCTATGGAAAAAATCCAAATAATGGAAAGTTAGTATTGAGACAAGATCCTGATGAATTTCTGTTCGTTAATAAATAATTCAAATCAATTTTCAGTATCAGATATGAAATGAGTATTTACGTCGAGTGAAACTTCCGAATTGATAAAATTTTGTTCCAGTTCAATATTCAAGTTGTGTATCAATCCAGATCAGCTCTGATAATATTTTTGATCGGGAATTGAACTGACAAAATCACGAACATAAATACTTTTCATAAATTTCTCAAATTTTAATATAAATATTCTACTAAAATTCAAGTCAAGGTTTAAAGTTTACTCTTTGCGTTAAATATCACATTCGGAGAAAATTCTATCCGATTACATTCATTATGCTTGTTCTCTCTGCTTCGACCTCTGACATGAAATTCATTGACTGATTGGAAATTATAATTTATACCCAAAAAAAAAAAAAAGAAAAAAAACGATGGGCATCAAATCGTTACTATTTAAATATAAAACTTGGTATCGCAACTCAAGTGATTGTCAAATCAGTCAAAAAGAAATTGAAAAATCGGTACAAATAAACTTCAACATGATTAATTTTTCAGATGTCATTTTATTGATTCAATGTGAAAACGACTGGTAATGTTCCCCTTGATAATCAACACGTAAAATGAATAACCAAAGGAAAAATTCCCCTTCGCTGTCGCTACAAACGGAAATGAATGAAAAAATGATGACGTATGAACAAAATCAGATACAAAAAAAAATATGTCAACAAAATTTTCTACTTTCCAATTCTTCCTGGCCATTTTAACAAAATCGGACTTGAATTCAAAACGTAAAATAATGTCATTAAGAAGAAAATGATTCTTCTCCCACTGTTCGAGAATGAATTTGATCTATTTTCTTTCTTCCTTATGCTTCCTTTACTATTTTTTCCTACTTACGTTCCTAACTATTCTACTTACATTTTACCTGCTGCTGACCCGACTCAAAAATGTTATGATTGTACGAATGAATTGATGTATTACAGGAAAGAATTTGTCTTCTTTTACTAAGTTTAACATTGATGCACTCAGTCTTGAGCTGGCAGAGAAAACAAAAACAAAAAAAAATAATGTGTGCGAATTTATTGGGCCGAGTGGTTTTCTCAGTAGTTCCCAACTGGCACTCAAAGTCACAAAGACGATTCTATGCATGACCCTGTTCGCCCGTTTTACCCTCACATTACTACGTGGACGCTGACTATCGCACACGAGACTATTTTCACTCTCGTCGACATCGTACGGGGACAAGGACTCCAACTCGTTTTCGTTCCCTCACTCTTTACACCTCTTCTCTTCCTTGTCCTCTCACTTTACTTTTATCTACGTGCAATCAACAAAAGTGCTATTACTTCCCTACATCGTGGCTTACACACATTTTTATACACAAAAGTTAGGATATAAAATGAATCGAATGAACGAAAAGTTTGAAAAAATCCTATAAAATGATATTGACATTTTCGAAAATTTACATGAAAAAGGAAAAAACACTGTGAGAGGAAGTGACAGAGAACATGAGGCAGAACATAAAAGCGTAAGAGCCGAGACGAAATCTAAAGCAGATTCTCTTGGATTTATGTTTTTTTTTTCTTTTTATCTACTGTCATAGATACCATGTCCCAATGACCGACTAACTTTTACTGCTCTAAAGACCCGCAACGTATGATCATCGTCACTCCTACATATTTTCAGCATTACGTTTTATTTTTATCTTCTTTAAGTATTTCTTTTTGTTTTGTTCTATCTAACTACCTATTTTGTAAGACCTTAATCTTTAAAATAAAGGCGCGTCCATAGGTGAGAAGTTCTTCCACTCGTTCCCTATTAATATCGTCACTTATTTGTTAATGATTATTAGCGTTTACTATTGAATGATTATAATAACTAAACACATCCTCTCGAAGAATACGAGTGATGACCAAAAAAAAACGGGGGAACAAAACGTAACGATAATGAATGACCTTCGAATTATCATTTTTGCATTTGATGTATAAATAAGTCGTGGAGGAATTTACATTTTTGTCACGGGGACACATGAAGGCATTGTAATACGCATTGTGAATGTAAGAATATCTTGAAGTCAGTCATATAATGATAAAAAATAATCATAATGATGATACATAATCGAATTACATATGTATTGATGTCTTACATGCGTCTGTGTATCTGTCAATGATTCATTCATTTAAATCTTCTATCAAATGTTGAATTTCAGCTCGTTAAATAATTTCTGCTTCCGTTCATTTTTATTTCGAATTGTTTCCTAATATTTGACTTTTGCCTTAACTTCTTCAGCAATACCACCCCATTTTAATTTATAAACACGTGATCGCCACTGTATAAGTGGATCAAGCACTGCTTGAAGAAATAAATATGGTCTTGTGATTTCGCTTAATAACCAGCCACACACAAATTCGAGTTTATTCAATGGCAATGCACTATTTTGTACAACACACAGCATCGTCCAATCCAACATAAACCACAAAAGTATATGCACTAAATAAAATACCAATGAATCCCATTCGAATAATATTTCAGCTGCCCATGATGCACAGGCACCCAACACCAAACACTCGCTCAATGGCTCCAATATAATTGTCGTTGGTAGCATTGCAACACGTAATTTAGCCCAACGTCGTAAACGCGCTTGAAAAGTTTGCATCTCACAATGTCCACTATTTTGCAATGCAGGTTGAGAACACACTGTTATTCGCCACCCACGATCAGTCAGTGATTTGGCATAAAAAAAATCTTCAGCTAAATAAATGCCGAAGGTTTTCAAACCGCCCACTTCGTCCAATGGTGCCTTCCTTAACAATGCTGACATACCCGTATGACAATTGATTCGCAATAAATCCGCAGCTAAATACATTCGTGATTGTATTGTTCCAAAATATATTTTTTCATAGGCCGCAGCGAAACCCTCACGGTCACATGTAAATGGCAATTGATGCACCAATGCCACATTGTCTGTCATGTAACGTACCATGTCTAACAATGTATCCTCTTTCATGCTTATTCCACTGTCACTGATAAGTATGAGTTCATATTTAGATGCCTCATAAGCCGGCTGCATATTATTTATTTTAGGATTAACACCAACACGACAACCACCAATAAATAATCGTGCATCAATGTGTGGATGTTTTTCCATTAATTTTCGTATCAACATCAACACTGGATCTGATTCATCCTCAACACAAAACAATAGTTCATATATTGGATAATCAATTGTGAAAAATGTCTCTAAATTATTAAATAAATTTGGATCAACACCCATCAATGGTTTAATTATTGACACACCGGGAAACGGTACCTCATAACTCGGTACTTGTGTTGGTTTACGATGTAATTTCCAACGGCCTGTTATCAATGCCAAAATATGAACCATCCACATACCAAGCCAGAATATCATGAAAAATATTGCAAACCCATACACAGTGTATATCATAGAGCTCATTTTTGTCGTAAAAATCTTTTCTCCCTTCTGCTTTCTTGCTCTGCCACGTTTTGTATCTTGAATTATATATTTCTCTGTGTATTGTGATGTTCAATTATGCTACTTTTTAATTATATATCTGTCATTTTGTTTTTAATTCGTTTAATTTTAATTGAAGAGTTCATGTTTGATTTCACAGCTTCGTCTTGGCTTCTGTGACTCAAAATTCTCTTCTTTTGAGATATTTTGCTTTTTTATTTGCGTTGAATTTTATTCACTTTCACCCTGTGTCGCTATTCCTTTCCAATTTTTCAGTTATCAGTCGCTTATTTTTCATCAAAGAGTCCATGATTGGCAAAGGAATTAATACTTCAAGCGCTACTTGTCTTTCAATTCTCCTGCATTTCTCTCTTTATGTTGAGTATTTTTATACACCTGCGTATCTAATACTTTGTTCCATCGTTTTATTTTTTCTTTTTCTCTGTTGACTCATTTTTTCATTATCGCTTGTTGTTATATTAATCCAACAGCAATTCAGTAGTCCCTGATCGATTCTTCATAAATCCTCTGGTCACGTATCTTTTCAACCTTACAGTGGGATTCTGTGGTCTTCGCATCCCCACTGTGTGTAAATGACGCGGCGCAATGACCGAAGTAGAACGTCGGTCCAGCGTCGTCGTAATTATTTTCACCTCTGATTTGCAAACATCCACCACCTCGCTATCAAGCGATTTGTTGTGCCTATGCCGGTACATTAACGCTTCTTTTATACTTTTGAAATTTCTATGTTATTTATTATTGCGTTTCGAACACTTTTCCATCACTATCATCATCGTCGTCGTAGTTATGAAAAAAATAAAATAGCCAACTGTGCGCATTGTTGTCATATGATTATCACACGTGTCCATCCAAAATGCAGACGAATATCATGATGTGCTGCAATATAAAACGTGCGTAGTTGCCATCAATGTATCCAAACAAAACGAAAAACAAATCAAAAAAACAATAAATAAATTCCAAATCAAGGTGTGATCAGTTGCGCACCGCCAACGCCTTTTCCAATAATTTTCCCTTTCTCTTCTATTTTCAATTAATTTTATTTTTGCTTTTTCACATCCACCCCGCGTCTTTTCGTAAAAGCATCGAGGTCGCCTCGTGTTCACACAACAAGCACACCACCACACAGAATAAATGGCTACCTTCGACGAATCGATCAGTGGTGGTAGTGGTTGGTGGTGGTAGTGACGATGATGGTGGTGGAAACTCGCGTCGCAGCAGCTGCATTCGTGTGTTGATATCACGTTCCATCGGCTTTTTTTTAATGTTTCAAAAAAAAATATATTTACAATTTTTCATACACATCTGCGTTATGTTCACAATAATTATCTCACAGTGATGCGAATATCTTCAAATATCTCTTCTATGATTCCTCTAATCCTTCAGTTTGTTTATTCTCCATTAAATTAGTCAGGTAGTTCTCGTGCTACGAAGAAATTCACAGTTACTCACTCGTCACTTTGCCTCGTCTTGATTCTTTCATATATTTCCCATTCGCTTTCACGCTGTTGGTACACAGTCCAACAAATAATTTCCCCCGCAATTACCACACTTGCATATTACGTATGAACTGTGCACTCTTATACATTTTTTTCACATCTCCCTCCTCATATCCACTACATTCAATTTGTATATTCTATGTAATCCTGGTGCACTGTGCAAAATGCAACTGCAAGTGTGAATAGATATTTATATCAGCTCGTTCATTTACTCAACAGATTCCGAACAGGTAGAGCCACACAATTTGTATAAATATTAATAATGAAATAATTTCAATGCAGTCGTTTCAGTTATTTCTCGTCCGACGTTACTTTTATTCAATTTTTTTCTGTATCGAATCTTCCGAATTTATTCCTGTTTTTTTTGTTTTTTTCAGTTGTGTCAAGACGCCGGAGACACCGGACGGCGTCGACGGGATAACTGCAGCATGTGACAGCCGGCTGGTCGCAGGAGCGAGCAGAGACAGTGGCGCGGCACTCTTACGGTCGATTCTATACTCCCTTTAT
>JABMBR010004585.1:0-23408 GCA_018881525.1 Meteorus sp. PSUC_FEM 10030008
CACACACACACACACACACACACACACACACACACACACACACACACACACACACACACACACACACGTGTTGCTGAATTGTATTGTATTAGATACGTGTGAGTGAAATATTAGCTACTTAATCCATGACAAGAGCGAGGACAAATCACGACGACGAGTCGAGGTAACGTGTATATATTACACATAGGAACCACGTGACAGAATTCCAACTGGTGTGTATAGCACCCTGTATCTACCATACTGTACTCCCTGATGGACGCAGTCTCTGTAGGCCATTGGTCAAGGGTACGTCCATCGAATCGAGTTTTAATCTCACGCAGCAACCGCTATCGGAATTCCCGCGCGACTCCCCGCTCACTCTAACCAAACAGCTGAATCTCTCTCGATACAATTATTTTTTCTAGAGAAGTGAAAGAAAAAAAAAATGCAGCGTTTGACGGTTTTTCCCTCCTTCTCCATCCATTTCGCAACCTGATTAAGTTTTAGTATCGACTTTTTTTTTCATGTTACCAATATGTTCACCGCAAAATTGATTGAATTCGCAACCTCGATGATTTATAACTATGAATTGCCTATTACGTGACAAGATGACGTTGATGATCACCTTCGCTCATCGAAATACATCGAATTTATCAAAGTTATTGCATGGTTGAAATTAAACATGGTGGAAAAAGTTGAGTAGACCAGAAATTTACCTCAAACCCCATCTCAAGAATCTGATGAATAGTTGACCTTGATTAATAGACAGATGAGACGAGTGCCACCTACAATAAACTGATTCAGACTCCCATTTGACTTGATGATTCTCATACCTTCTCGGCAATTTGAGATAAACCCTGTGAGAAGATTCTTTTATATCGCGTGGCTAAGAGCAAAAAGTTGTTTTCTTCGGACTACGACCTTTTGTTGAGGGTGTAAGTGGAGAACAGCATAAAAATAATAATTCATAATAAACCTCAAAAAATATTCTTTCGATCTTGAAATTTCGTGAACATTCTCGTTCTTTTTCGTCCTGATTATCTCACTCACGATAGCAACATGATATGCATGTCTGGTGCGGATCGTTCGTAAACTTTCTCAAATTCTGTGATAGAAAATGTTGGGGAGAATTCCTGAGAAGAAATAACTCTCAGAAGTCCTCGACATTTGCGATTCCGAAAAAAGTACGATCTTCGCGATAGATTCAATTATAATCGAATGCGAATTATTAAACAACAATGAAAAGAATGTTTTATCACTGACTATGCATTCTTTTTTCGGGTCAGGATTCCTAGTTTCCTTTCCTTTATACATTCACATTTGTTTCAACATAAATCTGATTTAATGTAAAAGTTAAAACCAGTTGTGTTGCTTCTCTGTTTACGAGAGTTGATCTCTGTTCAAACTCAAATATAATCACTGTACGAACAGTGGTGTTATAACGTATTTAATACATCATTCTCACCTCAAACAATTAAGATATTCCCAAGTTGCATCTTCGAATTCAAGTGATGAAACGCGAATACTGCAGAAGAATAAAATGAAAACATAAGAGAAAAAACAATCCATTATATGTGATTTAACGTTTGTAGATCATAGTGTGTAGAGTAGTGAGGTTCCGCTCCTAAACGTCCTCGGTTGTTCAATAAGAAAAAATACAAACAAGAAAAATGGATGAAATACAAATGAATCATTTGTAAATGGGTTGCTCCATTTATAATTGTTTTCCGCCTCACTTCCGTACATGAAATGCCGACTCATTATCTCTCCACAGTACCTTTTGTCTCGTGTCAGGGACGATCGCTTCACCAATTATACTCATTTACAGAGAGACTTTGGAATTGTGTAAAGAAGTAATGTGTAGGATGTGGGTACAATCACTGGACAAAGGATTCAGCTTAATATTTTCATCCTTTGTGTTTCATTAATTTATACAATACATATGTTACAATTTACAGGTAATTCTTTTTCTTTCTTCACATTCTCAGAACAAGGAGTGACATGATCCAGTCGCACCTGAAACACGAAAAAAGTGCAACGATACAATACATCTTTGGTTAATAACTTCTGTTCCACGAGCAGATCAACTCGATCTTCAATCAATCGATCCCCCCAATTCATACTTGCGTTAATTATGCGGAAATTTTTCTTAAAGTCTGGAAGAACTTGATTAGATGATGAAACCCGAAATTCATCATCTAATTCCACGTTATTTAGATTCCGCGGGAGCAGAATTTGTGTAATTGATTCAAACTTCACGTAATGATGGATTGCTCAAGCACCGACGAAGAAAAATGAATCGAAAAATTCAACTAGAATTATGGCTTTGAAATGCCATTACAACTCGAGTCGAAAATGAACGAATAGGGAAAATATGAATGAATCAATGGTCAAATGATCGTACCGTGGAGTCTTGTCATACTGTGCATCATAGCACCGTCAGCTTTATTCGAATTTTCTCGTATCATTGTTCTCGAAACGTGGAGCTCTGGCATCAATTGATCTCGATGATGCAAATGTCTCTTCTCTGTGTTTGTACGATGCCTCATTTGTCTACCCAAACTAGTGTCGTGGGTGTAAATTGATTCAGCATTAGAGAACGAATGAAATCTGTGTCGACCTCTAGAGTTCATGTTAGAACGTTTTTCTCCCACCGCAAGCTCTTGTCCTCGTGGTGCTTCATTGCTCGTACTGCTCCGATGAAGCGATTTCAGCGAGTCCTCATACCCACTGGAACGATAAAGAAATAAATTCCATAAAGCATATGGAAGAATATGGCAATTTGAAATGTTGTATGGGCTACTGTTCAAATAATGTATTAGCAACTCTGGTCAAATCGTCATCATCGTACTCATCGTTCGCCGGTTATTTTGTTTAGCTGCCTGATTATTCCATGCAGGCGTATATGAAATTCGATTATGGTCTTAATCGTGCTCATCACTTTGAATGTATCGCCGGGTGCTGCGAAATTTAACAGACTCACCAATTGTATGAGGAGAAAATCCTATAGTCTGTACACAAATCAAACTCCTCGGATATTCTGTGAATCACAAGAATATGTAAAACCGAAGAGAGAGAACACATGACTTCGCCACTTATTGAATTGGATACAAGGAACAATTTCCCAAAAAAATGAGTCAATGTGATCAGAGCCGAATACAAATGATCGTGAGACTACAGAGGCGCATGAAAAAAAAAACAAATGAAAAAGGAAACATAAAACTTGATATGAAAGTAATCTTAAGAGGCATGCAATGAAACTGTAGTAAACTATTCAAGCAATGTCTCACCCGAGAGTTAATAGATAATAGATATGGTTAAAAAAGATGAAAAAAATGATAATAAATGGAAGATAAAAATACAACAACGAAGAATGACGATGTAGTACAAACTTGCTGCTATCACCGCTCGAAGGACTCGATGAGTGGCCGCACTGGCAGGCACGCGCAACGATTCCGGAATCCTGTCCGCTCGAGTGGAGAGACATTGCGGAAGCTTCAAGGCATCCCGTCGCTCTCTTCGGCATCCGCTTGGTCGTTCCACAGCAGCGCGACCGACTGTGAATTTAATCGGAGAGAGAATAGCCACCCCCGTACGAAGCAACACACACACACACAAACACACACACAAACCCACCCTCGACAAAGTTATAAATTCATCGAAAGTACTGCTATAGCATGCAAGTCGTGTGGCAAGCACAACAGCAGTGTCTCTACACGCTCAGCGTGGCTTTTTCTCTTTCGCTAATACTCTCCACATCCTTTCTTTTCCAGCAACTTTTCGCCTGTAAAATCCCACGTGATTTTATAAGAATATATTAAATACCTTTGAGGGTGATGGATACATCCTGGTTCGTGATCACAAATGCTCAGCCGCCTTGTCTCCCCCGCAAAGGGTTCCGGGTCATAATGAAGGCCGTCGACGAAAGTTGGAAATAGTGTCGGCTTCCGCAACGTTGCGGTTGGCTCCGCCAAAGCGAAACCAACTGGCGGGTGGTACATGGACATGGCAGACGCTCCTAACGTCGCCTCGCGTCCACGACTAACGAAGAAAATTCAACGGCGTGTGTAACAACCACCTAACAAACGTCTAAGTACTTATTTACTAAAATAATATCACCCCGCTCGTAAGGAATAACCGTCATTTTCCCCATACGGCTATTCTATGTCTGAGATAGGAATGTCAATGAGTGAGTAGCGTTATATGCGTGGGGACCAGAACGTTGCCTTTTTATGAAACTGAATATACTGCCAAAATGAAATATTTTTCAACGAAAATATTTGTTAAGCCAGGATGCACTTCCTATTGAGGGACAGCGAGAAACTGAAATTTTCTGGAACTTGAATCAAACCCCTTGATAAACCATAATTGTAACACATATACCACGATGAATCAATTACTGAGGATGAAATTACACAAGGCTTTTGATTGATCGATGAAGACTCACCAGGCAAACATTTTTCACTTCTCCGTAGATTCAAACTAAACACTCTTCACTCTCTCTATGGCAGAAATCTTTTGAGAGATAGAGCAAAAACTGAATGAGTTTGCATGAAATAAATGCAGAATGACATAATACTTCTGCTACATTGAGTCAATATTCAATGGTTGCTGTGAATCCATTTCGTTATCGGTAAGGGCCAGAAAGGCTTCTTTTGAGGGGCCGAACCAAAACCAACCATTAAAATATTCCCGCCATTGAACAACAGTTAAACAAATCATATTTCAATTACAATTAGTGAAATTAATAAGCAGAATTTTTTTATTAAAATTAAATGAACAAGCATGTTACATCACATCCCTATACATGAAATAAAAAAAGAACGAAGAATTGTAAGAATGTCAGAAAAGAGTTTCGAACAATTAGTAAAGATACAGTTGCGTTAATTCAATTGAATGGAAAAAATACAACGTGGTGAAAAAAGATTTAATATACAAAAAGTACAACGTGTTGGTTGAGAAACGTTTTCAGGAGAAAGAAGTAAAACGGACATTGACAGAAAACCGAGGATAAAAAACGATTAAAGTGTATTGACTCGTCATCAATAACTATCGTAAAAAAAAATAAGTGGAAATGAGATAAAACAAAACTACCAGAATACTACGACCTACCGTTTATTTCTCCGAACGCAAACAACGCAGAGCACTGTTACTAGTGCGCCAAGGAAGACGACACAACCGAGGACGACTACCCCAACCTCAAGGGTAGACAGTAAATATCTCTGACTGCTTTTTCTCGGTGTGTTTCCGGCGATCTCCAGCACACGATATCGTTCCAACTCTCCTTTTATTTCCAATTTCTTCTTACGGAAAACGCTATGGATAGTAAGAAATGCAAGGAACATAAATATGTACGTAAAGTCAAAATATATCATGAAGAATTTGCCGTAACATATGTGCGCGACAATCTGAAGAGAAGTGGAGTATCGACTAACTAAAACGTATGATCCCACAAATTCGCGATCTTCATCGTTGAATTTAGTTCAATTTCCTTGATTAAAAAAATCAATACCTAACAGGAGCAGGACGCAATAAAAATTCACATGTGATCAAGGCCTTAGATTCAAATTTCATCATCTTCTAATTGACAAATCCTCATTTCAATTTTTTGGCAATGTAGGGAATGCGTCACAAATTGAGTATTTCCTTCACTCGGGCGTTCAACCGACGCGATTTGATCAGCGCCAGTGTTATGTTTTGGAGTCTGATAAGATCAACATTGAAATGATCATCCTCCGAAATAAGTTATATCGATTTATTGAGAATATAGTGAGAGGTGTTTTTCTCTCAGTCCAGAAAACATTATGACAAGATTATACCAAATTCTCTTCGGCACTTGATTTACGGTTGGAGCAAAAATAATAAGTCCTACACTAGTAAAATAGTTCTGATTCAAAAGTTGCACTGCGAGAGCCGAATCAATTATGGTTAGAAGGAACAAAAGGGCACGGATATTCAAAGATGATGTCGTTTCTATTCCTCTGAGTTACACATCAAAACTCTCACAGAAGCACATTGTTTTTATATGAATCAGTCACAATCTTCATCTTCTGTCGCAATTACTTCATACGCTGTGATAAAAAATCAGGAAAGGAAAAACACGACTCACGCCGAGGTGAAATAAATTCTACGTAGAATACCCCTAACATAGTCATTTTAACGAGTACATCGTTCTGCGCATATGCGTTTCTTCTAATCAATTCCTCCATCGACATAAAAACGGAATTTTAAGAGCGAATCATATCAACCATTTGTATGTCCGCTCTTGATCTCTTAAACTTCGGTATTCCACATCTTCATCACGCCATTCCAACTTAAATCCTTGCGGATCATAGTGAGAAAAGCAATGCAAGGATCTATTTCATTGCTAGCTCCAACATCAAAATGGCGTTTCATATGAAATGTCTCTCAACTTATCAGTCACACAAAATATTCTGGTATATATATATACTTACTTGTGCAAACTCTCCATATCCACCATGACATTCAAATGTGGATCCACAGCATATAAATAAACGTCAGTGCTGTAGAAATAAAAATGTGAGTGAATATTCATGAATAAGAATTTGATTATAATAATAGTTTCAGTATACTTACGATGCCGCATCGATCAAATTTTTTTCAATATGAGGCTCCAACTTTCTTACTCGCACATCGAGTCCTGTTACATTCTTCAGTACTCTGTGAAACCGTTCAATATGACTAAAATATTATCGCGAACAGTCTCTAGAATTTTATTCTCACTTTAATTCTCAAACTACCTGGCAATGTCATCGACCTGCTGCTCGATTTCTGTTGGCTTCCTGCCCATTACCATCACCACCTGTTTATTGTCATCGACCACATAAACCTGAGGAACGATAGAGATGAATTGTGAATCTGTTATACATGCACTATTCGTTATAGAAAAAAGAACAACAACAAATTTGAAATGCAGTATAGCATGTATACGTACGAAAACATTGGCAATGCTGCTCCGACCGTTTTCCGAACCTCTACAGTCTGTGGCCTTGACATCAAAACCAAAGACTCGTCCAGCATCCCGAACAAAACTACCCACTGATCGCACTTGACCACTAAGTGGGTCAATGGCAAAGCGCTGATCGTTTTCCCGGCCAAGAATCTGGTATCTTATCTCACCATTTATTCCCTCGTCTGGATCAAATGCCTAACAAATTTCAAAATGATTCCCCCCTCAGTAGTTTATTTAGACGGAGAACACTTACTACGGATAGTTATCTGTTATCTATTTTGTTGGGAACACGTGTAAATGAAGAAGAAAATATAGTCATGGAAACTAATTCGTTTACTTGATGAATCGCATGCGTGAATTTTTACTATAGTCAACAAGTCTACGGACCACTCGATTTTCACTTATAGTTCATGCATCTGTGGATATTTTGAGAATTAGAACATGCCTCGCCGCTTTGGATGCGAAGTAATAAAACCGAGCTATTTCCATTCACATATTTTCACAACGAAATCGTTGAATTAATCATCCTTACCTCTACTTCGATTATTTTATGACCATAATTTATCGACGCAGGAATCGCAGCAAGGAACGGTCGTCCCTTGTTTACGAACCTTGGAGCATTGTCATTGATGTCTTTTACTCTCACAACAATTTTTGCTTCATTGATTCCTAATCCACCAAGTTTTTCACTGTCGACTGGATAAATCATCGTCAGCATACCTCGTCCAGCTTTTACCCTATCCACTTTAACTTTGAATTCATGATAATTTTTATATTCTCTATCAACACTCTTTGTCAACATCAACATTCCATTTTCTGGATCAACACTAAACCCGTCCGTGATTTCTGTATCATTAGACACAATTTCAAAGCGCACTTTCTGCCCACTGTATGTACCAGAAACATTGAGTTGTAGAAGTTTCAATGGAACCACGGAATTCTCTTCGACTTCTACTTCATAATACCGGTGTTGGAACACCGGTTTATCATTGATATCCTCGTATGGTTCATCAACGTCCAAAATTCTTAGCAATAACATAGCGGTAGAAGTACGCCGAGGAATTCCAAGATCGCTGGCAATGATTGTTATATTGTGTAGGTCTTGAGACTCGTAATCAAGATTAGAGATGGTGGATATCACACCATCTTTATTATCAATGGTGAAATATTGTTGCTGGCCAGATGTCTGTGGCAAGTTGAAAAGTATCAAGCCATTACCGTTACCAATAAAGTCACTGTCATTCGCATAAACACGATGTATTACGGTGTCTATTGGAGTATCTTCACGGACTGATGCATAATAAATAGGAACTGATATTCCGTTTACATTCTCTACATCGACATATCCATAAAACTGCGGTGGGTTATCATTCATATCCAGGACATTAATTTCGACATCGACTGTTGAGCTTAATGGAACCACACCATTGTCATATGCAATTACAACTATTTGATAACTATCTCGAATTTCACGATCAACATCGCCCGTCACTAGAATAACACCATTTGTCGTTCCAATTTCAAAAGAAACATTGGATGACGACAATGTCCGCATAGAATCGATTTTATAATTGACTCGCGCATTCCTATCCATATCTAAATCATTAGCAGCTATTTTCCCAATCTCGTGATGTGTGTAAACACCTTCAGCTACATCAAATGAATACCAAGATTTCGAAAATACTGGCGAATGATCGTTAACATCAATTATGGTCATCTTCACCACGACGTGGTCCGTGAGATTATCGCGATCAAATGCAATGACATCTAAACGAATTTTCCGGCCAACTGGTAGCGAACGCGCAACAGATAATGCACCTGACCTCGAGTTGACGATGAAGTAAGGCCTGGAATCGGCGCTTAACTTTGGATAAGGTGGATAGACGGTTTCATTCGCGATAGTATAAGTTATCTTGGCATTGTCCAACGTGTCCTTGTCTTCAGCCAACAGACGGATTATTACAGTGCCTATTGTTACATTTTCCGGAACAAAAAGTACCGGTGAACGATCTTCGTCGTTTTTCAATTTCTTTCTCCCATCATCGTCTTTCGACACCACAATTCCATAGTCTGGCGAGACAATCATTTGAACAAAAGTTGGTGCATTATCATTCACATCGTCTATTGTTATTTTCAACGGCGCAATGGATTTCGGATTAACTGAAACATACAATGACGTATCATATCATTTGATGATGCTCTTTGGGGCGTTCAATGTTACCTGAAACATTCATTGTTTAGTTAAGGTAACGAAAAAATACAAGAATAGGATATATTGTTCTTGAGATAGCCGTCAGATGACTGATTTTTCTCAGCAAATTGTAATTCTTACACTGATAATGCTCATGTAATACGGGTCTAATCTAACATATTCTCCACATTCGATCATAATTATGGCCATGTGACTAATCGATCGCTATTTCTTATTCACAAATGCAGAAAAGAGAAATATTCAATAACCCCTTAGAAGTGAAATGTGGATTTCTCATACAATACAATGTATGTGGACGTTGGATGGAGTAAAAGTAGAAAATCAGCTCACTGTGTGCATATCGATTGCTCGAAATTGATTATTATATGAGGACAATTGTAATTAGTTCCAAAACTGTTATCGACTGGTTTACCTCGAGACCAGATGGTGGTGATCCATCCGGAACGAGCAGTGGCGACAGTTGTTCTTACGCAATAATTTGTCATTAGTAATGTAGTGTAGAATTGAATAGCGGAGAGGCGAAAAAATGAAACATCAAGTGCAAGAATACTTGTTCAAGCGACCAATCAACTCACTACCACTCCAACTAAACTTTCACTTACTCTGGTCACTAGCAATAATGCGCAATGTGTAGACAGATTTTGTTTCTCTGTCCAGCACTCGACGATCCACTCCATGGAAGGATACGCGACCAGTTTTTCCATCTACAGTGAAAAGTTCACTTCCTTCTCCCTCGAGTGTAAGATTAAAGTTTTTATTTGTCCCATCGTCGGCGTCATGAATTGATATACGCTTTTTCATTATAACTTCTGTCCCAACTGGACTGTTCTCTGGTAAATGACCCTCGTACGATTCTGCGTCAAACACTGGCGGATTGTCATTAACATCATCTACTACAATGGTTACCTAGAAGCAACATAAAATGAATTGCGATGTGAAAAGAAGAAAAAGAAAAATGGAATTCCATGCTTATTAAACAAAAGAACACGCGAAAAAAGATATAAAGGAATAAATGGAGAAAGGGGAAAGTGTGATATTGATCTTTAAACTCACTTGAAATATGCCGAGTCCTCTTATTGTCTCAGCAATTACGGTGATACTGTAATTCTGTCTGATTTCACGGTCGAGACCACGCACTGTGTAGAGGTCACCGTCCTCTGTTATTGCAATATCGGACACATCACGTTGATTAGCTATGAGGAAACGCACATTCTTCGTAGAATTTGTCCCATTACGTGGTAACACTTGTCCAATGAATGCATTTGCAATGTTTTCCTTGGCATGAAACACCAAAGGAGCTCGTGTCGTTCCCCTATAATGCTCGAATAAACAAAAATATAACTTGAGTTCATATATTCAACTCGAATGTGCCCATTTCCTCTTTCCTAAATTCGTATCTTCTTTATCCCTGAACCATATCTTTTGGCATGGAAACTCTCCACCACAGCTGAACAACCGCCGTAAAGTTTTAACGTCAATAACAAAATTTGAACGACAAGAGTTTGGATATAAGTGGCATAATTTCTCCGATAGGACGGAACAAAATGCTTGAATAAAAAAGAATCCGAATGCCAAACATAATTGCGCCGGGGAAACAGAATTTTTTGTAGAGGTTTTTAATGGATATTTAGACTACTTTTTACACTTGACACGTGAACGATCACTGTTTTCAACTCGCATTCTCATCTTGCAACGCCATTTCTGGTAAAATTTAAAAAATGAAAATGCCAAGAATCATTTCATAAAACGCTTTCTGAACTCCTAAAACACGCGGTCTATAGAGTACGTTCACTGCGATTGGATTTCCTAGAATTCAATCAAAAATATTTCCAATTGTTCCATCGATGATATGATGAAAATTATCCTCATACGTAGTTTAACTATAAAATTGATATTCAAATTAGTTCATCTATGATCGCAGATGGTGAAAACAGTTCCTCCCAATGAATCGATATCGGTAAAAACTCTATAAGTAAATTAATGTTGTTTGCCAAAGTTCGACAATACAAATTGATCGAGTAATTCTACTTCGAAAATGAAAGCATCGGTCAGAATGCTGTTTGAATGAATTCACTGCTGTTGATATGCATTCAAGCATAAAGAGATATGTGTGAACTTTGCAGCGATCTTCAATTTTATCGAACAGAATCTGCGGTATATTCCTGAAGAACTCACGAAAAAAACAAAAAATAGTTTTCTCACTGCAAGACACATCATTTTACAGAACATGAAGAGTTAATAAATAATTGACCGTCCCCAAAGTTTCGATATTTGTGGTATCTTCCATACACATCGTCATTGGATAATTTACATGATTTATCGCCTTGCATACAAACATGTAATTCGAAACGAGAGGACGAAATTACTCCGGAAACGAAATTACTGCTCAAACAACAAATATTTTTCTATATTAGTTTTTTCCCGGATTCGAATTGTAACGTTATCAAAAAAAATCATAACAGTGTAAACGTCTGCGATGAAATAATGGAAGAGAGACTTATTGCATTTGTCGTAAGGGGAATATATGGCATCCGACCGCACTGCTAATACTATAATTCATTTACTTTCATCTTCCCGTTGTTTTTATGAGCGTGACAACCACAACAACAGAACTCATATCCTCCTGACAAACATTCACTCAGCAGTATCGATGCTTCCGTGCGTGCATTTATAGTAGGAAATTTTTATGTGCATGTGTGTCACCAAGTTTTCACTTTTAAATGTTCCATCATGCGTGAATAATGGCTGTAGCCACTCACCATCGTTACACGTATTGTGAACATTTAGAGAAACTTATATGATTTCGTGAATTTATATTGTGATAATAGCAATTAAATTTGAATTCACTGTACTCACTTGGTAAAGATATCGAGCTTGTCGTTAGAATCTACCACATGAATTGAAACATTAGTAACTAAAGTGAAATCCTTGTTGTTTGTGACGACCCCTTCGAATTCGTAGGATCTCCTTGGGAATCTGTCTATCTCTGCTATTACCGTTATCATACCCGTTTGCTCCTCCACCGCGAATGGAACTGTTTGAGAAAATGAAATTATACTTTTTTCATGGTCATTTCTGTCCAATGTTTATTGTCATCGCTATTACAAATTTACGCCATCTGATAAAAAAGTAATAAAGGAAAGAGTATTTGCACAGAGCGTCTCTAGTATTTATCAGAATATCAGTCGTGAAGCTTTTTTTCAGAAATGAAATCTACCAAAGTATGAAGAGAGCAATACACCCAAAATGCTTGCAACAAAAAATCCTCATAATTTTAGTTGGTTGCAGATATCCAATGAATTAAAAAAGAGATATATGACACCCTTCCATTCTACTTCATACTTTTCTACAATGTTTCACTATTCATTGACAAGGCTTTACCCCCACTGAATAACATTTAGCTATTATCGTAAAACACTGTTCCCAATTGTACCCATGTCAACACTTTCGCCGGTGAAACATAAGCAGGCACATTACCGAAAAAGCAAGATCGCACATTCATTCTGTCAGATTCCGACATCAAATTGAGTTTTACAGTTTCCTTGCATTGTTTTTACCTCCTTCGTGATAGCTGTGAAGAAGATCGTACAGAATATCATTTCTCTTCTCAGCAGCTTCATTTAGACGAATTTGTCCAACACTCGTTCCAATCGCCACATTGGTCCCGACCCAAAATTCGTATGGTGATCCAACAAAATCCGGCATGAATTTAGCATTGTCTTGAACAGATTGAAATTAACATTGTTGGGAGAAAAGGTGGCATAGAAAAAAAGTAACAGTTGTAATTTAGTAGATGGAAGATAATTTAAAAATAATGTATATTGGCGAAAGTTGTATGGAAAAAGAAATTATTTGCGTATGTAAGACTTAATGGAATTTATATTGAAAATAATAAAGATAAGTATGTATATACCATCCGGTCGAAACACATCTACCGTGACAACAGCCAATGAAAATCTCTTTTCACTGGGATTCGCTGGTTGATCCGTAGCCTCAACAAAAATTGCGTGTCTACCAACAATTATTGGACTTTCAGTGACTGTTATAACTCCTGTACGTGGGTCAACAGCAAAAGGCACGCGCGCCAATGTGTTGTTTCCGGTCTGTTGCAGTCCATATCTAACTACACCATTTCTACCGAGATCGCTGTCAATGGCCTGTACCTGACCAAGTATACTCCCAATTTTCACATTAGTTTGGGTTACATATTCGTAAATGTTGGCTGGGATAAATATTGGATTATTATCATTAGCATCAAGAAGAGTTATTTCAACGTCAACCGATGAACTCCCATTGCTCAGTGAAATAACGCTGGGTTTCTTCTCTACAGCTTTAACTTTCATCCGTACGAATGATCTTTGTTCACGATCTAGAATTCTTTCATCGTTTACCGTCAACCATCCGGACTTTGGATCCACAACAAATGCACCAGATGGATCATCAAGTTCGTAATTAAACTCTGCATTGTCACCTTGATCCTTATCGTGGGCTACTACTTGGAGGACACTAAATCCATTCGGCAAGTTCTCCACTATACTGATGTTGTAAAAGTCTACCTCAAACTCGGGTAAATTGTCATTGAGATCTAGAATTTCAATGTGTATTCGGGCAATTGAATACTTGAGCGGATTGTCTACTTGGGTTGCATGAATTTGAAGAGTGAACGAATTGTTTTGCAAACCGTGCTCTGCATCTAGGTCAATTGATCGTTCAAGAAAAAGTGTACCATTACTTGAATCAATTTTAAATAGACCACGCTCATTGCCCGAAACTATTGAATATTTAACTGGTGTGTTTATATCACGGTCCTGATCATGGGCATGAATTGGAACGTCGAAGTGAATTTCATTATGTATCAAGTCTCGCTGAAACAAAACAATACATTGTTTGGAAAAAAGTTGCAACATAAATTATATGGTGAAAATGGTGTCATTTAACATTCCCTTGATTTTATAAGAATTAACGTTTATATAACGAATGAGGCGCAAAGGGACAAACGACCATTCACATGTCCATTATTATTTAGCAAGACTATAACAGTCGAATGAACGCGTATCGAAAGTATTTTCCGCGACGATTCTTTCGTTTGTTCCTCCATTGAAACATTCCCGAATCTCTCTATCATTACGTAAAAAACGGAACCATTTGAATCATTTGGAAAACCTGATAATAATCACATATAATTGCAGATCCATCATTATTTTTCACACGCAACTAAATAAATTACTGTTGTTGTACAAATGAAAGTTCACGCATGGACATAACGTTATTCTCCTGCAATACAAACAGATGCCATTGTTGAAATCATATATTTCTACATTCACCACATTGAAGTAAATGTCCAACATAATGTGAAAGTATACACATGAACGCCCTTCTAACTGAATAATCAACTTGTTCGCATACCTCCCCGTCATCTTTAAATCTCCATGATATTTAATGCTCTACTGTCAGTGGGAGGAAATGTGGGGGCAATGTCATTATTATAATCACTCACTTGAACTGGATAGGACTCGTAAATTTTCGCTCGGTAAATATCTTGTGTGAATTTTGGTCCAAGGTCGTCGTTATCGCGTACATTTACGATCACCGTTGTATTGGAGCTTCTGACTGGTGTTCCACGATCCTGAAGACGGAAAACGGAGTGAATTGAAGTAAGTGGGCGTTTTATATACCTATATGTATATATATATTGTGAATCGTGGCAAATAGATTGAAACTGTACGCCCGCAGAATAACTATGCACCAAACCGACAATTTCCTTTTCTTTTTCTTTTTTTTTTCTGACGATTTACCAAGTCCCAATATTGACGTATGTATTCTGCAAAACATTTTCGATCGATGCAACTATCACCACAATCACTAAGTGCAATCCTCACTTCATTGAGCAGTTTAATATTTGACCCAAGTGACAATAAGACAAATCGTATGTTTTCGAAAACTCACCGTGGCAGTAACAACTAATACGAATCGACGATCACCAGTGTCATAATCCAAAGCTTTTCTCACGATGAGTGCAGTTCGATGACCAGATTCAAGTGAAAATTTACCATCTTCGTTGCCTTTCACTATAGCATAATGGACATCGCTGTTCGGTGTGTTAGGTTTGTCACCATCGCTTGCATGAATTCCACGGAATATTATAGTTCCTGGAAGCAAAACATCATCCCTTTGATTGAATGTAACATTAGCAATAATCTATGCCCCCGTCGCTTATCCGTCAATGAAAAACAATTCCGTTGATTTTGAACGGACTCATACTTATACCACCCAATCGATATACCATAGACACGGTCCCTTGGCACGAAAACATTCCTGACTAGTTATCATACAAACTTGTCTGGGATTTTATCTAAACTTATTACATGGTGCATAAGTCTACTTCGAGTATAAATGGAACGCTTCATAACGAAAAGCTGAATATGAGCATTTTGTATCTCCCTCGGATAGAATAATTTCTCACTACAGAAAAGGAGGAAATTAGTGATCGATCATTGAAATGTTGAATATCTACATCAAGATTAATTCTCAATTATGCTTCACTCTGCATGTGCACTCAATTCTGTCATCAGGTCTGATATCTGAACGCCGAAATAAAAACTTCCGATGAGACATTTTGCAATGAACATTCAATTATTTGAACCAAATTTGTGGCGACAGATATCGGAAATGCCCATGTAACTCTGGTGTTGAACGTTATCAATTTTGCGTATGATGATACCTAATTCGATCCCCGTCTGATCATAAATTGGTGAAACGCATTTCATTGAAGAGACAGCGTCTCAATAAAGTTTCACAAACTCCGATCATTTTATATCGATATAAGAGTTCACGATGATGATTCGAGATCACTTGCAAAAATAATGTTAATGACATTAACATTCGACACAATATATTTTACTCATACGTTCAAGCATCATAAATTGGACTGTGAGCATTCCATGCTCTCTGAGTGAGAAATGATTTGTCTCCAGCCACTGTTTTTGCTTAAAAAATGAAATTCTGATTTCCTCTAGGAGTTATTATTCGTAATTGCATGGATATTTGTTCCAGCCATTCATATATACTCACCAGGTGAGGCATACTCGTCAACGACAACTTGATAAGGCGCACCAATAAATTGTGGGGTGTGATCATTGATGTCTTCAACGTAGACTGTTACCGACAAGTGCGATGAGGTCTTGGAAAATGAAAAAATAATTTAAAGTTTACTTGTGATCATATAGGCAAAATGTACGCAGTGAAATATACCCGAAGATTGAAGCAAATGAGTAAATGAACAATAACGCAAGCATCATAAATTAGACCATAAATCCACTCTAATATATTCGTACCGAGATTTTCTTCGGCATGAATATGAATGTAAAAAATAGAATAGATAGAAAAATAAACAAAATAAGAGCAAAAAAAAGAATAGAGAGATAGAAAAATTGTGTAGAGATATAGTTCTCATGAACATATACAGCAACTCTTTTAGCCAGGTTGAGGGAAACTTTAGCGGGGACTTAGCACACGCGATAGTTGCGCAGTCACGCTCTCGGAAAAAGGTGTTTCTTTCCATACATTATTTCTCTTTTTTCTTCGCTCGTCGACTCTTCTCTTTTACTTCATGCTTTACGCTATCATAATACAGTCGTCACGTCGGTGCTTTCGCAAAATACCGTACATGTGTATATATCAGCTTCAACGTCTCTTTGACTTTTTTGTATGCATTCATAAATACAGCTATATGTATATACAATAGCGAAAAGTAAATATATCACAGATGTGAAAATATGCAAAGATGCGACGGCGGCGACGGCGTCGAGTTCGAAACAATTTCATATTCATCTCATGTAGCATATCTCATATAATTATTATTTTTTCATTTTTTTTTCTCCTCCTGTTGTTTCATTTCGTCTATCTACCTCTGCAGTTCTTCATCTTTTTTCATCCACTTTTACGTTTTTCGATTGAAAAACGATATATTTGTCGGGCTAAACTGTCTTGAAATCGCAAGAGTTTGCGTACGACGTATTTCCTCACGACAAATGCGTTCATTGCTCTGTCCTGCAGTTGCGTTCAGCCTTGTCCGTACGATTGGTCATGCGTGAAATAACACCGCCGGTCAATTCCCTTCTGGATTCACTTATCCAATACATACAGTTAGTTATTACTCCAGCGTTATATTTTTTTGTGCCAATTCATCTTGGATGTTGAAGTCCGTTTCTTATATCGAATATTTTCATGAAATCTTATCGCAACTCACCAGAAAATTCGCACCGTCGGAGTAATCACAGACGAATCGGAATTTGAGAAGGTTCCTCGGTACATCTGAGTCAACCAAATTCTCGAGTGACTGCGCCAAAATCACTGACACATGCGTAGCGTTGATATCTTTATATGCGAAATAACGTGAATCCTCATCCTAAAACATTAACATTGTGATTGTCCCATTCGAAATGTCGAGTCGTTGGCAACTTAGAGAAAAGAAACTGGTCTCATCAAGAATAAAAAATGTCGGAAATGTGATGATGTTCCCTACATTGAATTAATAACTTTGATCAACGTTGGGACTTTCTCTTTATAGCACAGATCTACTAATCGCTGTTAACTACATGAAAAACACTGATCGAACGGGTTTCGTCACTGAAATAAGTGAATTTTTACGCATGATATTGAAATTTTTTCATTTAGTCCTAAAAAAGTACTGACATTGAATTATAAGTTGGAATGAAAACACAAACAAATGAGAATGACCCGAAATATAAGGAACCGTGAGAAATGAAAGATTTAATTAAGTACAGAATTCAACCGACCTTATCGACCGGCATAATTGTCAAATGGCTGCGCGGATGCACCTCAAGGGAAAGAACTTCTGCACCGAGTGACTGATTCTCCGGGATCCTTACAAACTTGAGGTACTCACCCACCGGATAAAATTGACATGCTGCAACAAAGATACTATGAGAAGAGACAGAGCGAAGGAAAATTAATTTACACAATTGATAAAGAAAGACAGGAATGAATTCGAGAGGAAAAAAAATGGGTTAAAATGTTAGAGTAGTGAAATGAAAATTCACACAAGAGACTGAAAAAAATGGATAATGAATTATTTCACAGCCAGTCATCTACATGCTATAAACAGGTGAGACGCAATCTCCATCAGTATAATTGAAATCAAAGATACCGTTGCTTCGGAGCGCTCAACTGCTTGGGACTACAAAAGGCAACTCATGTGCATAAACCGTATCAGACCATGTCCATTCGACAATATACGAATTCCAACATTTGCGCATCTTAAGCACGTGACTGTCAAGAGATCTGTCAACCCTGTTATGTAATCTTTGAACATCTCAACAGAAATTATTCATTTAAATGAATCCTCCTTTCTCAGAATGTTTTCACCACCTCTTCTACAATTTTTTTTCCAACTTAATTCTTTCGTAGCTGTTTTCATTTTTGATCTCCCTTCAACAGTTTTCAGAGTTAATGCGAATAATCTGCATAGATGTATATGAAAGTCGATCATATTGATTCTGGTCAGTTTTCCCAACTGTTGAAAGCCAACATCGTACAATTCTGTACTAAAAAATTAATTGTGTTTGATTTTTACTTATCGCCAACCTCACAGTTCACAATTGTACCTTGCTGAACAATCAGGGTTTAAGTGAACACACACCTTGTCACGTCGCACATTGTTTATGTCAATATTCAGAATCAAGAAATTTACAGTGCCATGTTTTCACTCTACCATTCCAACTATTTTCCCCTGCGATGGAGCTGAATGAATTAGAAATTCCGTCACTCAGTAGAGTAAAATTATTCTTGCGACTATTTTCCAAGGTCACGCAAATAATTTCGATGTTCGATGAATCGTACGATATTCGGAAAATAGAACGGATCATCATTCCATGTCTTTCATGAAAAACCATTCGACTGGTAGAAATATCAAATTCTCATCTTTTCATAATATTCACACCAATATCGAATGAGGTTTTACATGTGCTATTGAATTGCACCTAAGGATTAATAAATTCACGATTGTAATAAAAATATTCTCTTCTTCTTTTTCAACTCTAATTCTGGCCTATTCCAATAAAACCAAACTGTGACATAAACTCTACGTGAATATTGACACACTCAAATTATTTTTTTTCTATTTCCTCTTTTCCATCATGATTATTGCTATCTTCACTCGCCCGAAGTAGGCCAAGGTTGGAAGACTTGTGAGTTTCCAACGTTTGATATCAAAGCGTTGAGGTTGGTATAAGGTCAGAGTGACATGGCCCATGCAATGACCAACCTCTTTTTTTTTGCATTTTCTGTCTCACACATGCAATAGAACGAGAAAACACACATTTGAACGGCAATGAAATTGCTACCAACCTGTTGAATAATTAACGAAAGATGCAGCGAGAACAACCAACACAGCAAAAACATTTTTGACCGTAATAAAACACGGGAATTCCAACGCCTTCATCGTCCATTCTGCTTTCCCCATCGTTAAATCTGCTTCGCATGAAAATGCGAGTTCTGCAACAGATAAAAAAAGTACATTGCTGGCGGAACATTACGGAAGAGTGAGACGGGAAGGGAAAAACTGCAAGACAAAAAGAATACGTAACCATGAATTCATTTATTGTCTCCGCAGCGTTAAACTATCAAATGAGCGTGTATGGGTCATGCGAGGAAGTCCCCGAAACTCTTCAAAAAAACGGATCACTTTGTCGATTTTCACATTTCTTTGAAGGTATGGTTGCTGGGTAAAATTCTGTCTCTGAGAATTTGTTTGCGATTATATTTTGATGGATAAGATGACGATTGTAAGTTGTAGCAGTTTGCGATCCGCAACCAATCTTTTTATCAGACTATGGTTCCATTGGATGGTTATTGAATCTTCGAAATTTAAAGTTAGGTGTTTATGAATGAACTCGCAGATGATGAATTTATGGCTTGTGTGATAAATTAGCTCTCAAACGGAAACATAGATCATAGTAAATCGTCATCATATTGATGATAATCGACACATCGTCTTCCTAAGTTTCCTGCACTTTGTGACATCTGCTAATATAGTGATGACAAATGTTTCACATTTCTCTTTGTCTTTTGATGCATGAGCAAATTCATTAGTATAGATATAAAGTATACAGTATATATAAAATGAAGTTTCCAATTTTTTTATATGGTTTTCATTCAATGGACATAGCATGATTTAAAATTATAAGTCAAATGTAAAAATCTGAACATTTCATCATTTCAACAAGTGAGCTCTTTACTGCATATGCATATGAATTGAGGACCATTAATGAAATCTACTAGTAGTTGCGTTGCTTTCTCAAATTTGAAATAGTCATGACCGTGGGTAACCCCATAATTTCTCTCTAATACTTAAAAAGGAAATCACTGATCATTCAGTGAATGAGCTTCAGATCAAAATTTACCAAACTTTTCATACATTCTTACCAGCTTCACGATGCACGGCAATTTATCAGATTCACACCACGCGGGGAACAGCATTGCTCGTTCTTTCTTAGACTCATAATTTTCAATATTTTTGTTTGCCAGCTTGAATCTGGATGAAACAAAATAAATAGAGCATGAACAATTATCATGCACTGTTTGGACTTGAGAAGTAAATTTTCAAGCTTCTGTGAACTCCCAAATTTAGTCAAGTGAGATGAATCGTTTGCGTATAACTCTTCATGTTCGTATAGATGTATGGATCATATTTGATACAGGGAGACGGGCCAGGAGCGTTTGCAATATGACATCGATTGGCAAACGCAACATAAGAGACTACACGTGAGTGCGGGTGCACAACATTTGCATGAATGACTGTTCAAAATTCCGACAGCCGCGTGTACCCACATCTATATCCATTCTAATGTTATAGGCTGCGCATATATCATCTGCCTCCTCATTTCAATTCAAGGTCGCGTGATCCTTCTAGTGCATACATTCCTTTTTTTTCAACAAACTTCATTATTATTTTACATCGCTGAATTTCAATGTATTTATCGTAAAACAATTGAAATAACCAGGAAATGTGACAAACGAAATTCGATCTATCATAAAATTTACAGCACATGCGAAAACGAAAATATCTTCACTGGTTATGTTACCGGTAGCATCGTCAGATTTACTCCTTCAAACTGAGACGCAAACAATTGGACACGTTTGAAATATCCACACACCCACATCAGATGTCTTCATTTCATATCCGTGTATTTCTGTGAGAGATACAGTCGATCGTCTCCAGTATGCCCAACTGACAATCAGTTTGAATGTAGAAAGAGCCATTCTCATGCCACAGCAAAAGCCAACTTGAGTTGGCAGCAAGAAATTTTTGTCTCCTGCATTCGCAAGTGCCCATTACATTGATTTTAAATGAGAAACATATACTCCATCATTTTATCAGATACTTGACGTACTACATTCTGATCAATTATTGCAGACCTATTGAAATAGTGGAAATACAAACATTAACGCTTCGTGCCTGCACATTTGAAGTTGTTGACAACTCTGAGATTATCCGCAGTAATCTTTTACAATTACATCGCGTGTCACGCAAAACTATAGGCGGCATTAATCATACGGCTCTCGCGTTCGACATTCAGCACGAGTGGACCAGTTCCTTTAGCAATAAAAGGGATGAAAAATATCAAAATAATCATGCAGAAGGGGATCGGCAGTTCACTATTTCCCATTGTATGGAAGATGTTACTTGCAAACGTGATGTGTATTATGAAATAAAAAATCATTATTCCTTGTGTCAGTGTGAATCGACAAATTAATTCACAGAAAAACAATTAGCGAATATTTCGGTCCATGATATGTGCACATTATTATGTTCACAAAAAAAAATTCGAACTCCTATATTGTCATATTGCAAATGAAGAAACTAGATTATGAATGATTTAATCTGAGCATTACCCCTGAAAATTTTGTTTCTCTCATTAAATTGCATATGGCTTCCGCATAATCTACAATAACAATGATGGCGTTCAATGATGGATCCAACGTTAGAAACAATTATTTCCACATGTTGATCGGTTTATGAACTTTATTGTTTTACCTCCACGAAGTTATCCGTCTGACCGCAACGTATACATGAAATGTCGACACTCCATAGACTACTTATTGACTTATATAAATTAATGTTAAGGACCCAGAAGAACTTTCGTCCAGTTTCACGTTTCACGAGTGACTGACCGGGTATATATGAGCAATCGTGTTTGTGACCGTTTTGTTTCTCCGGTTGAGTCCCCACACTCTAAATATACATACATAAACATCCATTTGCTTCTTTGCTCGATTGCGCGTTCACTTAATAAATCGACAGGTCCATTATCACAGTCTCCTTTTTTTTTGTGACGCGAATTATTTTCTTAATTTTTATTACTTTCACATTATGGCAATTTGCTACAGAATTATTTTCCGCTAATCATTTATTCTTTCCCATTTTTCTCCATTTATTCATTTCTACCTTTCTTTTTTCGATATCATTATTATAACGAGATCGATGGAGAGACTTGTGAGTATGGGAATGAGAAGTTCAGGTGACTTTCCATTCTCGTGCTACCGTTTTATATGCCATTTGCCGTAGTTATTCAAATCCTTCGGCATCGTGCACGCGGAATGCAAAATAACTCTCAATACATATGTATCCTACTTCATAGTAACACTCTTTCCAACGAAATGTTGTATTATGCATGTTCGCATCATATATACAATGTATATATTCTGTCACCGCACTCTAATGATATGAAAGTTTTGTTCGAGTTTTATCAAAAATAAGTAAACAATTGTTATTGGGGTGACATCGAATCATCCAACGAGATTCCAAATAACTTTCGCGCGCGTTTGTGCTCAAACACGTACGTGCCCCTAAATATTCTTTCATTTTATGTTTAACAATTATACTTGCCATGCATTATATCGAAGTCAGTCTTATAATTCCCGTTTTTCAATCCTATAAGACGAAACAGTACCCGTGATTCATCCATTTATGACGACAGTTACGGTGATCTCTCGGCCAGTCTTTGCAATAGAAAGCATATGAAAAACATTGGAGTGTTGCGCAATGTCGTTAATCAACACCATCGTACTCTTCGCATTAGAACACTAGAAATATTTTAGTTTCAACTTCAATTGAACTTTGTATAATTCTTATAAACTTTTGAGTGAACCGATACGTTCAATATATAGGATAGCATCGCAACGTGATATAGTACTACTGGTCTAAATATATTTATTAAAAAT
>JABMBR010004586.1:0-23404 GCA_018881525.1 Meteorus sp. PSUC_FEM 10030008
ACAAGAAATTCTTGAAGTGAGACAACGGGTTCTCTACAAAAAGACTCTCTTGGATCAAGAGTATTGCTCTCAAATCAAAATGGTTTTTTTATCAGTGTACAACATGCAGATACACCAAGTGTTATGATCATTTTCATCACCATCATCACAATCATCATCATCATCATTATCAACAACTCTTTTCTGTTTACATCTCGGTCACGAAAGAGCGATCAGCAACACCCCTTGCGGCAGAGTGGAACAAAAGAAATAAACGAGAGCACCGCCTGTGTGTGACGTCGTTTTATGAGTTTGTAAGCTTTATATATTTATGTATACAAACAATACATTTGTGGTATAGTTCGTGTGCAACCACAACAACTGTATATGTACACACTCATGTTATGAGAACGAAGAAAGCGTGGCTCAAGTGGTCCCCGAAAAACGTCGCGCGCGACAGAAGGACGACGAGAGAAATTGAGTGAACGTTGCGAGGGATGATGTATGCTTGCCCCGGTTCACTATGCTTCTCGCTTCCTCCCTCTCACCTCTCTTTCTCTCTCTTTATTCTCTCCACCTTCTCTTCTTTCCTTCTACACTCTCTCTATCTGTTTTCCCTACTTTCGTACCCCCACCGCTCTTCTGGTTCCGACAACACGCGTGTTATCTACGAATTCATGAAACACGAGTTTTCGCTGATGTCGCTCACTATTGTAGTATTTTTATCCTTTTTCCTGTTTTGACGACAACAGATATGGATTTAGATGACGCAAAGTGCAAGAATGCGCCAATAATGTTCTGTTGAGAGAGGAAAAAAAGTATATTTAGAAAAAATAATTTTAAATAATGGACCAGGATGGAGAGACATTTCGTTTCGTTTCATTCATCGAATTCATGATGGATGAAATCCAAGTTGGATATTCAAAGGTTACATAGTATCACGGTGACAGAATGAAGATCATAAATGCCGTAGCATTTCTCAACGCATGATCAAGACAAATTGTTATCTCAGTTGAAAAAGACGTGTCAAATAAAAAATCGATATGTTCATGTGAAGAAAATGGAGATGGCGATTCGAGTGAATTATCGCGATGAATATGAAAGTGACGGGAGTGTAATCCATTGGGGAATTTATTTGACCTTTTTCAACGGTGGAAAATACATATATAGCAGAGGGTTGACCTCTCTTTATAGATATACACCCTTTCGTATGCATACCATCCCCCAAATCACACCCTCTCTCGCAAAAACTGCTCACCGATAACGTATTGCGCATCGCGCAACCGGAGGCTCCGACATTCGTTTCACATACATATATATGTTGCCATCCCCATTTTGCACTCTTTTTCTCTACCCCATCGCACACCCACTCATCGTTACTCTCTGCAAATATATACAGGGTGCAACTATAAACATCCCACCATCCACGAAGATTAATATAGAAACTACCCAGCAATAACGACTGCTGTATTCCGGCGTTTCGAAAAGACACCAATGGTCTCTTTTTCTACACCTCGGTACATTTATTCAACAATTTATTAATTCGTTAATACATTTATCCCAGAACCAAAATACCCCAAATCAACTTTGCAATTTCTTATTCATCTCCGACTGAACTGATAAATCGACAAAGGTGCATACGAATGTAAAGAAAAACCGATCAACAAGAAAGTGTAGAGAAATTCAGGTTTCATAAACAATTCAGACCATTTCTCCATCGACTATACTCAATAATTCTGAATTGTGCATTGATCGGACACAAAACCACATAATTCACCCCATATTGTCATGATTTCTATTTACTCACCTTGCCGAATGTAATGACAGCATTTGATACAGATGAACTTGAAAAGAAATGAAATTCTAGTCTGATTCGCTGTAGGCGTCGATGTGTTATCGAGTCATGCAATAACAGAAAATACCGTCTATTTGCTATTTATTCTCTCTATATAAATAGACGTCCTGAACACCTCTGGCAAAGTAGCGCGTGCTTTTCAATTCTAGCTCTACTAAACTTTTCGTCTTAAACATCCTCTACTTTATTTTTTATTTTCTTTGTCCTCGAGCATATTGGCCACGAAGTTTACACCCAGTGGAGCGTGTAAAATGGTTGCGCAAACTCGAAGGTTTTATAACGGTGCGTGAGGCCGCGAGGCTGTTGCACAACGACATCGTAGATGAGACACATTATATTGTCATGAGGGCGTTTGTGCGCGCGGCCGCTTATACGACACAACAGCTTACTAATATATATATATATATATGTACATACACATCAGCCGCACGTGGCAGAAGAACGCCAAGCAGGATTTTGTGTTTTATTTCGTGATCATTCAAGCGCTTCAGGCTTTTGGCTCGTTTTGGACTCGCCAGGGTGTATACAAGTTGCAACCAAGACCCAATGACAGAACGTCTGTTTTTTCATCTCTTGTATAACCTAAACCACTGTTATGTACTTTACTCGGCTTTTTCTTTCTTTCTAATGTACATTTTTATTTTCGGTGTAACGCATCACGTGAAAGAAAATTGGAACATTGAAATAACCCATCAAAAAACCCTATATAACGAAAAAAGGACTTGCATGTACACACGCTGGCATGAGACTGGATACACAGAGTGGTTGATGTGACATGAAGGACGCCCATGATCATCTGTATGAAAACGTCAGTCAGACTTATAGTTTTAATGTAACCTAAGACTTATGTATATGTAGATTCGAAGCTTTTATTTATGGTGGTTGAATGTTGGGAGTTCACAGCTATCACTGATCATTCCGTCCACTCGACTCTTGGCTATTTTTTTTTTCACGATACAACTCCGTTTGTGAATTGTTTTCTAATCGTTTTCACACTATCAAAAGAACGAATATCGGTTTTGTTGGATTGCTATTGGTGGGGAGCCGATTCAAAATCAGTGCAATTGGCTTCCTTAAAACTCAGAAAAAAAAAGTTATTTTGATATTGATAAAATTAGAGAGGTTATGTCGGAATGTTGTACTATATTGTGAAAGATATACGGTGGTAACTGTGGAAATCGTACGTATGTATTTGAGATTGATGGAGAATCCAGCGTGTGATAATTATGCGATGGAGGAAGTAGAACTGATTTAGATGGAGATATGAAACATTTCAATGGCGTCAGATGGAGTTAACCTTTGGAAAAATGTATCCGACAAGGCATAGTGGGCGAAATCGGAATATTAGACGAGTCGAAATGATGATTGGACATCCCGGTGAAGAATCCTTTCAGTAAAGTTACATTTCATCGAATTTCTGAGTGTGAAATTGTTGGCCATCACAAGAATTCAAATTCAGCAAAAAGATACCTATACACTTGCCAATTCCATCACTTTCATCAGCCGGGAAAATAAATTGACAGAGCCCAAGATTGTGACGAAAATTCTCAATCTTCAAAAATGGTGTATCGATTCATAGAAGTTATCGCTAATTTATAGTCATTCTAGGTGTTATGTTCTTTCACTAGACCAAATTTCATGCGAATATTCCACAAACTGGGCAGCCATTTCTTCTAGTTAAACTCACATAAAATTTCTCTGCACATCTACTCACAACCCAAGAACAATACAAAATGTTGCCATTCTCATATCTACCATGAACGTTCTCTAATTGCTTTCATGCATCCATCATCCCAGCATAATTATCTTCATGTGCATATACCCTTATACATCAATGACAATATGTCAATAGTCAAATGACTGAACGCATATATTGTCATATTGGTCTACCCTATCTCATACACATAATCCAGATGAGCATCGCAGCATCTTCAAAGTACACACACTATTGTATCTGGGTATATACAATAGTTATTGACCACATATATACGGCACTCATTGACAAGGTGCACATGTCGGTGAATACCCACAGATATACTCTCGATGTAAGCCCAGACAGCCGGAAGATCGGCGTTTCTCTGCGCATATAGCTCGATCGTATATTGACGAGAGTACAGGACGCGTTCAGTGTTGTATATCCATCCATATATATACACATATATTTATAGGAATAGAGAGATGAGAGTGTGAGCGAAAGAGCCCTGCGGCTGACGTGCCAACGAGCAACGACGAGAGAGCTTCCAGCTCCCGGGTATCTATCGGATAATTAGCCGTTGATTACGTGGTAGTCATTCGTGCGAACATTAGCGCTCTCGGCCACCTCTGTCTCTCTCACACCAAGCACATAACGCATTCTCCGGACGCTGTGATGCAGCTGGTGAGGAGTATGAGCAATAGAGAGTGAGCACAGAACGCGTTGCAGAATGAAAGAGCGAGAGAGTGAGATATTGAAAGAGGCAGAGGCTCTCTCTGGGGGAGTCGGCACCCGCACTTCCTGCATCTCGTTACTGACGCCCAATGCACTGCTGGCTCTCGTATTATAGTCTGACGAGTTAGTGCACACTGGACGGCTCGTTCAGGCACTCCCTTCATTCCTCAATGTGCATCTATCTATCTATATACACACTGGGTGCACATATGTGCGCTTGCACAGCTCGCGTGTGTAGGTATATAGAATAATAGTGAATGCATTGAGGGAAAGAGAAGGTATTGGATAGCTCCAGGGTTCACTGTCTTCTGGGACTAAACCTCCAAATAACCTCATCATTATCGTTTGATTCAGGATAATAGAGCAGCGATTTCATGCTGTGTCGAACTCTAGTTCAGATGTGTATTACGTCACATCCAAGTATGTATGAATTTGACTTTGGTGAGTGCTGAGGGAAATTGATTGTTCTATTTTCTTCGTCAGCATTGCCTGGTTGTGTGAGGCAATGTTGCATTTGGACAGTTCTTCAATCACACTGATGTCGTTCTTGGTTTTTGTTGTAATATGGATGTGCTCTGGTTTTGTAATATTGAAGTAGATGAATGTTGGAGAAGATTGTGCTCACTGGACAACTAGAATTCTGGTATTGGAGAGATTTTACATGAATAAAATTTTGACTTTTCTGTGCTGTAACGAGAAAAATTTTCTATTGTTCGAAAATCACGATTTTACTGGTGATTGATGTAGTTTTTTCCTATTGGGATTTTTTCCAGATTCGACCACGTTTCTTCGACGCACGTCACATTCATGTTGAAAGGAAATGATGAGGAACACAGGAGATGATCCAAGGCTTAAATATTAATTCCCGACTATTCTCATTGATCAATCCTCGGCGAAGAATTGTTCTGGTTCCTTAGCACTGTTCCTGTCGAAGTAGCCAATTCTAATACCTTCACAAAAAATCTTCGCCAAATGGAGTGTTTGAATCCAAACGTATAAACCGCCCCATTCTTTATCGCTCACAATCTTCGACGTTGTAATCGCTTCGGTACCTTTATGAACGTTTTGAAACATCCTGACCAGACAAATCAAACCATCGAATTCTACACCGTGAATGCATGCATTCATCGATGCGAAGATTCCATTTTCTATCTCAGTCCAAATAGGAATTCCAACCATTTGTGCTTCACTTTCATCCTCTTCGAAACGGACAGATATGACGATTTGTCTACACTCTAAGTTGACATGGGTACGAAATTCGAGTATTTCTCAGGATTCACTAGTTCTAAAGTCAATGAAATGAATTCCATACCCAACTTTTGTGCATCATAGTTCTCAATATTCAAATAATGACAGATGATCCACTTGCTAAAATACTGTTCCATTTTTTTCTCTCAATGAAACCACCAACCAATATGAACGTCCCGATCAAACGTATTCCCCGGTGACTATCAGTTGCATACATGTACAAATTTACGTACGTGAATCTATCGGGGGAATAAAAATAGTTCGAACCACAATTAAATAATTTAAGGGGTGAAGCGCGGTAACTTCAGGGCACACGAGTGCACCCTCGCATTCGCTGGCTCTGCCATTCGATGGGATCATCAATGAGAGTTAATTGAAGGTACTTTTTTTTTCCATATCTTTCTATACCACGCGCGTGCACGTCCATCGTCATCGGTCCTCTGATCTACATACACACACGTACACACACATATATGCGTAACGCGATGACTTTGCGTTCTTTCTCCTTCACTCTGGAGTTTCGAGTACTGTTGTGTTCCATTGGCCGCCCTCTTGTATATAAAATGTATGCGACGATGTATGTGGCGAAACGATCGAATCATTCAATGGAATAAAAACACAACAAACCTCACCAAGGGGGGGGGGGGTGAGAATGAGAGAAAGAGGACGGGAACGTGTAGCGAAAGAGTATATGAGAGAAAAAAAAAGAGAGAACATGCGTTTGCAAACGATTGCGTAGGGTTTCGTAGAATGCTGTGTTCATTCGTTGACGTGACGTGACGTCACTAGCAGAAGGCATTCAGATTGAAGAGCGCTCGATGACTCTTGAAATTTGTATTGCCATTAATAACGAGGGTGTGCTACTGCCGTATACCAAGTCGCTTCATGTGGGTGTATGCACGGTGGTAGATGAAAAAAAAAAATAAATGATGAGAGAGCGAAAGAGTAAAGATGTAGAAGAAAGCGCGCGAGTGAACAAAATGTGTAGTGTGCGTTTTGTGTATGTGGTATGAAAGTATTTGGTATAATGGCTTTTGCGACCTCTTCGCTCTATATAATGTGTACACGTCAAGAGTGTATTCACCACTTTTACAGCGTGTCGCACTTTTTATTGGGTTTTGCCGCAACCGTAAATGATATCAAAGAGATTTTTTTCTTTAGATCAAAATTGGATGAAATACAATGTTGTTGTTTTGCTGCATGGGGATGCAAATTGGTTTTAACTCAATTAGACTGATTGAAATATTATGGAAAATGTTTGGGGTTGCATTGGTGATTGTGATGTTGTCAAGATGGATGTTTTGGAGCTGTTGATAGAAAAATAATTTTTTTTTTTTTTTTCATCACATCACATTTCAGATAAAATGATGATGATTCTGTCTCCATTCGAGTCAAATAAGGGTTGGAATTGTGGATAGATTCATTCGGGGCAGTTTTGTTGAATTGATCGAGATATATTTGTAATGTTTAAATTTTCATGAGTATCGTGAGAAAATCATTGGATTTTTTCTCTCTCATTTTCATCAAATAAAAATTGGAACAGAATATAAAAACGACAAACAACGATCAATGCAATTGGATTGTTCTCACCACCCCATCATCGACATTCGTGCACTTTATACATATATGGTAGTTTACTACACGGCCCCTGGAGCGCCACCACCCAACACACTCAGCCGCAAATATAATTACTGGCGTTTAAGCCGTCTCTATTGTACGTCAAACGCTTGACTTCGCCGACGTCGTAGTCGCAATGGGCCCCGTATATACAAACGCATCAAGTGGGTGCAATATATACGCACGTATATACGTCCACAGTTAAAGAATGAGGCTCTAGTTTTTTTTCTTTTCTTCAATGCTCTCAACTCTCTTATATTCCAAATTGTATGTGCACATTGTTTGGCGTGAAATCGATGCCACGCGCACACGAGACTTATTCGAGGGACTCATCGATGCGCAATCCAAAGTGAGAATGGAGGAAAAGCAATTCATATTTAGTAATGAGAATGAATTTTTCATTGTTCCAAAGTGTGAAATTGTGTTCCGGATCTTTGAAAAATGTAAATACCAAGGCCGCATGGAATGTTGACTTCATAGAATTTAATTGCAATGTAGTTGGATGAAAGTGGGGAAAGAAGTGTGAAAGACTACCGCATATGGGAACACGCATAAACATTTTTTTTATAATTAGCTAATGGGAATAACAATTGTACATTTTTCATTTTACTCAGCTCTTTTCTCCTCCTTTTTGTTCTACTATGAAATTTTCATTTCATTTGCTCGTGAGAATAATTGAAGGGTTGCGAGCATGGAATTACATGGGAATATAGAAGAATGCGGTAGGTATATATTGAAGAGAATGAAAAAAGGTTGCGGCGATGCGGTGGGGCCAGCGTATGATTTCCGGGGAAAAAAGACCGTCAGCCGCGTTCTTTCGCACATATTGGCCAGGGTGAATTTCTCCCTTTTTTTACTGCGCCTGCTGCTGCTTCTCTCCGTCTCTTGGTCTCGCGTCTATGGGCTCACCCCTTTTTTCCATTTTTTTGTCGCATGCATGAACATCACGTGTCATTTCGCAGGCTCTTGCAAATATGAAACCACTCGTCTCGTCGCGAAAAATATGAAAAGGAGACTGAGAGAAAGAGGGAAGAAGTAAGAGACAAGTGAAATAAAACAGAAAAAAAAATGGAAACGGGAGCGAAGCGTGTAGTGTGTGTGAGTGTGTGTGTGAGTGTGTGTGTGAGTGTGTGTGTGTGTGGGTGTGCGACTTTGTACTTTTAAAAGTTTTTCATCTTGAAAAAATTCTCGTTGCGAAAGAGGATTGCTCGTCGACGGTCCAACCATTTCGGTTCTGTTTCCTTCTATTTTTCACCACTTCGTTATTGATTCAAGTCAATGTCGAAATAATATCTCGTTCTATTGTACTTTATATTGAACTTGGAAATCACATTATACGAAATAAAGAAAGAAGATGTTGGAAAAAGAAAACGATTTTCAGTGCAGTCCAAAAACCAAAATGAATAATCAAAAACGAATTACGTCTTTAGATAAATTATTTTAATGAAAAATCAATGATTCATATTGTTTATTCGTCCAGTTGGCTATAAAACCAAACGGCCAGTGCAATTCAACTGAAAATTCCTATGTATATGTAGCTGAATGCATTACAAATATTATGAGGCAGCCACGCTGTAACATAACGAAATTAACATGTTGTTGGTCCTCATGACAATAACCATGATGCTCCCTTCAGGTCTTGTTTATGAGGATAATGCAAACTAGTGATCTGTGACATTATTAGCTGACCACGTTGTGGAAATTGTGCTGATGGTGGAATAATTATTCAATCCTGTGCATCACACGAGAAAAGCGAAGCACAAGTAGAGGTGGGGCATTTCATTCCATATTCGTAGTGGCATGGGTCAGATTGTTCAATAACAAATTGAACAATCTGTACCCTCACCATTTCTGAATGTGCATTTCAATTAATTCAACCAAACAGTATCAGATTTTCCACACCATTATGATTTCCTCCACATGAAGCTCATCGACGTCCATCGTGTGGTATTGAAGAATTATGAATAATCAAGAATTACTGACCCCGCAACTTGAATAAATATCAACATGTTTGAATAGCAGTCAGGAGTACATGAGCTCAACATTACTCACATGACATATAACCTCATTTGCTGTAGGGAAATGGTCACGAAGTGGGATGTTAAGAGAATGCTCAGCTGCCTGTTGAAGCCTTTGACATGTACAAATCACAACCGGAGGAAAATGTGAAATTTGTTCATTAAATGAATGTTTGATCGGATTGAGATGAATAAGAACGATCATAGAAAACCTCATGTTGACTCAAATATAATGACTCGAAATTATTGATAATGAAATGTGGTTAATTGTAAAGAATAGTTTTGGTTTTTGATTGTTACCTCACCTCTGCCATTGCATTCACTCTAGAACAACTGTTGGACATAATTCATGTACCAACTGTTAATGTTCTTTTCATGTTCCACTTCCAACATCTTCTTTGCTTCATAATTATTGGCAAGAAAATCATTCAATTTCAACGGTTATCACTAAAAACGTTTTGTAATAGATTCATCACAAGATTGGTGCAACAATTTGTTATAGTTTTTCTAAAATTTTTATTTATACACTTGCGATATGATCGTGATCAGAATCCATAATTATTTCTATTTGAAGAACGTCCCGTATAATTTCCTAGAAGAATAATTCATTTGTTAATAATGTATGAATGTTTTATATTTCGAATGTATGCGGATTGTTATTTCCATATATTTTTTTTATATTCCAATATTCGGTTTTTTCGAGAAGCTATTGTGTGTGTATAGCAGGAAAATAGAGGGTGGAAATGGGGAAAAAGGAAAAAAGAAACCGAATACAGAGGCAGAATTCCAGCATCTGTTACTGTCTTCCTGTTTTCTCATCCGCCTTATTGCAATATCTTTCCCCTTGTCTCTCACCTCACGTTGCTCCTGTGTATTCTCCATCTCATTCACTTGTCAACCCTCCCATTTTCTCCCCTGCGGGTGCGATGGAATCTATCTCAAATTCTTATTCTTCAAACTATAGACATATACAAACTTGGTTTCGGTATCTCTTCTACTTTTATATTCTCCGATGGCGCCCAGGATCGATTCACATCAATGAAAATGATTGTGTGAGAATTGTGTTGCTTTTCTTACACAAACACTTCTTATCTTTACTATCCCCCCTACTTCACTGCAGTAAGTTCATTTTTCTACCCTGTACAATTATCATTAATTGAGCTACGAAAAAAAATAATCGTTCCACTGTTTTATTTTTATTTTCAAGTCTTGAAAGTTCACAACTGTATTATATTTCATTCTTCTCTGTCGTTATAGCAAATGAAATGCCACCCTCTTGTGCATGTGTGCTTGAATCAACGAGAAACAGTTGGTTGAGAAATCAAGTGCTTTTTCTCTTGTAGTCGTTGTCTCGAATGCTAACAAATAAACTTTCAATTAAACTTATAAACGATAAATCAATCACTCGACTAAGATAGCAGATGGCATCATCAGACATCAAATCGCTCGAGGCACATAGAAAAGAGAGTGGAATACATATACATTATTTACCCATATTCTTAACGGTTTGATAACTCCAAGCGTGAAATTTTGCAACCGGTCTTTATAATATACTTGGATACAGGTTATAACCTGAATAAGCAACCGATATTTTCTAGTTAAGTGGACCACAAAATTTCGACCAAGTCGCCTATATAAAGCCGTTTTCTCATGAACAACATCATCAGTTGAATCATCGTTTTCAAACATGTAAGAGCTATCACACATTTTCCAACGACGAATAGCAACATACATCATTGATCACTTGTTGAGAACAATGGCCATCATTGGCTTATGGATTACATCCATAAAGAAAGAGCCATAACATAAATTTTCAATACATACAACGACATTTGTTTAGTCGCTGAGTTGAATGCCAAATAACACTGGAACATATACATCGAAAGTAAATTCAAGTGAACCAACACCATGTGATATAACCTGAAAACTAATAAACCAAGCGACTGAAGTTATCTACTTGTCGGTTTTTGTTCGTGATGGATATACTGACGAAACTTTTTTCAGAGAGTGATATTATATGTGAGCAATCCTATAGAGAAATCCAAGTGGTGTCATTTGGCACTGGAACACTGTGGCCGCGAAATCGCGATATAACTATAGATGAATATAGTTTTAACAGTAAATCAAGTTAAACGGATCGTGAAATAACTTTTCACATATATGTCTATACATAAATATATTCGTAAGACATTTGTGAGATAGGTGAAACTTTTTTGTTATTTTTCAATTGTCTCGCAGACATTTGCTCATGATTTTGCAATATGGCAGTTGCATTATCCAAATTAATTTGCTACTTTGTGTTGAAAATCAAGTGTAGTCGTGATGAGGACAAGTGGAGGAAGCAAGAAATGTCTCGGGCGTGTGAGTCCTCTCAAGAGGACTCGGTGAAATATAGATATATAATAGGAAGGACGTTCGTAGAGTGTCCTCGACTTAACTTATGCCTCGGTACATCTGAGTCGTATGCCAAGAGATGAGCATAATAAGCTATGTGTATATAACTATATTATGTGATACTTGAATTCTCTGTGGTATCTCCATAGTCACATTCTCTTTGTGCTTGAATCTAGGAAGAAATGAGGATTCTCGTTTCACACTCTGACACACAAATACTCATTTGTAGTTATCATCCCTTATCTCGTTTGGGAAATAACGAAAGAGAAAACAAATAATGGTAACAAATTTTGTTACTCGTAAAATGTTTCTTTTGCGCTTCATAAGTTTCATCCTCAATATTTTGAAGGGCAGACTGAATATTTTTTTCATCTTCTCCTCGTCTTTTTATTGATGCTAAAAATTTTTGTCCTCCTTCACACTCATTCCGTGTGAACAAGAATCAATTAACTTTGTAAAACATTTGCACATTCATTATTTTCATTTTTCTATTATGAGTACACAAGAAGTTGGCATCGAATTCCTTGTGAAGTGATACTTCACTGCGTATAATATTGCCCTTGCAAATTTAACAGCTGGTAAGAGTTATAAGGAGTGTGTTTGTGTATGTGTGTGGTAGGCACACGCATCATGACTAGAAACTGGGAGAGGAATTGCGTCAAGAGAGAAAGCACTTTGGCTTTGCTTGATAAATCACGAATATAAGAGCGTGAATCCTACAATCACTGGGGAAATATAATCCGGATAAATCGTACAACGATACGCAACTAAACCGTGAAAAAAAAATAAATTTATAGATATATAAACGTTTGCTGTGTCGAATTCAATGACACTCTTTCAAAAAAATATTTAAATTATCTGAAAATATGCCAACGTAATCTTGTGAACGAGATGAATATTATGAAGAGATTTTTTTCATATGCAATGAAACTATACATGAGCATTGTTTGGAAATTTAAAAACAATATTCGCTCTCTGGTGAAATGCTTTTTTTTTCACAATTGAATAAACTCTTTATCATCACTTTTTTCATGATATTATATAGGGCGCGTCTATTCTTCATTTCTACGGCTGCAGTGATGATATACATATAATTCATCATAACTCTCTCGCGTCGTGATCTCTCTCCAATCTCTTCACGTACTTTTTCCTTTTTTTTTTTTTCATTTTGAACAAAGATCAGACCGTGGAAATCCACCGTTGGTCTGGAGCGGCAACGCTCGTTGATTTCCCGTTTTCATATTCAATATGATCTGCTCGCCATTGTATTCATTGAAAACAAGTCAACCGCATGCAAGATGAGGAGTCCACACCGCGCGCCGCCACCGAGGAGTGGATCATGAAGCGAACGGTTGAATCGAGGGTGCAGTATATATAGCATAGATATAGAGTATGAGAAAGATGAGAGGGATGAACTGGAGGTTAAAAAGAGAAAAGGCAAAAATGAGGTAGTGGCATTCTATAGAGTTGTATATATGTATAAAAAAGGGTGAAAGCAAGGGAGGGAGAGGAGGTAAAGGTTCGTTGGTTGGTTTCGCGGCTTTCTCTATACTCCAACTAATGAAAGGAAACTTGTCAGTGGAGGATGGTTCTACCACACAACTTTGGATAGGGAGTCGACGTATATTCTTGATTTCTCGTGTCGATATGTATACAAAACTGTAGAATTCCCTCTTGCAGTTCGACCTACACACATTCATACGGATACAAATGTATACATGTGCACTATTTTTGTTAGTGGAATGTTGATGCTATTTACTTTGTAAAAAAATATTGATCGTTAGAAGAATGGAGATATTCCAAAGCTACTTTGAAGGGGTTGTTTGTAACAACTGCTATGGGATAAAATTACATTGGACATGTTAAATAACACCCGGTGAACTTGGATACGTAGATAGTGACGTTAAGAATATTTTTATGATGATTTTATGTTTGTGAATCGTGGAGTTATGCTTGGTTGCATTTACTCGATGGTGTACTTGGAGATTATAACTACTTGAACTACTTTGCTCAATTGTCTGGTTAGATAAGTCTCTTCAATGTTTTCATGATCAATATTCGAATTGTTTGAAGAAGATTTTGAATAGTTTAAATTATTATCTTTTAGAGAATTTGCTGAGCGTGGGTGTATTATAATTGGGGTTGTCGAGGATTTCTTGTTATGGTGGTGTAGAATACTATTGCGGATTTATGATTTGAAAATCCGAGAGATTGAACGAATTCTTCAAGTCAGTATTACATCATGTCTAAATATGCAAAATGTTGATATTATATCACCACTCTTCACGAAATGTTGCTAATTTCATTTAAAAAAATCATCGACTGGCATGAAGTTTACGATTTTATGAAAAGAAGTTTTTGCATTGATCACTGTGTGCAGTTAATGATCATGCGAAATGAGATTAATAATATCCGAGTTAGAGTTGATCACAAGAAAATTAGCCAGTTACGCCTAATCTCTTCATCACAAATCACCAAAATTCTCAGCATTTCTCATACGGTATGCAAGAAATATGTTTTTATTTTCTGTTGATTTCCTAAATACTCATCTCTATCCACGAAATTATCTCTCAAGATACCTCATGGAAAAAAATGGAAACATCAAGCAGCAAAAAAAGCTCTGATGATGTGCCAAGTATAAATCGAAGATGAAGACAAATGAGCAACAACAAGTCGCTCTCAAATCCTCTTTTTTGCCACAATATGAGCGAGTGTGATCAACACTCCGATGATTGAATGAATATTCATAAACATCAGAATTTCTTGAAAAAATCCAACATTGTTTCGAATGAGAAAGGCAATGGAAATGGACAGATGGATGTGGCATACGAAGGGTTATGCAGTTGAAGATATTTAGGGAGAGAATTTCTCTGCTCATTCTCTACATCCATACCGATGCACATACATGCAAACATATATACAGATCGGATGGTTATCTGCATACCTATACAACTGTGGATATGTAGAGGCCTGCGCAACTTGGCCCTCTATAGCAGAGTGGGAGGAAAGGGGAACACTCACGCAATACAACGAGATGTATAGAGTTGAAAATACATATAGAAGAGGGAGAGACACATGAACGAAAGGTGCAAGAGTGGTGGTGGCATTGTTGGTGGTTGTGATAGTGCTCGTGGTGGAGAGAGTGGTGGATATGACGGGGCGGAGCAATCTCGATAGGAGGGTTGCAACGGGCTGCTCGGGTGTCTTTTGGAGGGTGGGTCGCCGGCGCACGGTACCGTGCGCGTTGGCCACCCTCGTGCGCGCACCAGAGAAACAAGATGTGTATATGTATATATGACAAGGGAAAATATAAGGGTGGAGAAGTGGAATATATACAGATACGGCGTTCAAGAAGAGCGTGTTTATGCTTTATCCAGATTTAGTTTTACTCCACTCTCCCGACATGTTTATTCACTTATTCTCATTTCCATTTATTTTTATATTTTCTGTTTCTTCTCTTTATTTTATTTTATGCATTTATCACAAATTAATTATAATCTCATCTCTCTTCTTTTATAACAATAACGTAGATAAATATGTTCATAAGTATATTCGAATAATTTGCACAACGTTTGTTGACTCTTGGAGAGGATTTTTCTGTAATTCCCGTTAATGAAAAAATGTTTTTTTCATGTAGAAAATATCAGGCGGCAGAACAAATGCATATTTTTTTGAAGATGTTCATTGTTGAATAATGAGTTGATCATTATCATCATTAACTGGTTGGTTTGATGGTTGGTGACGAATTTTCGTGCCTGATTTGGTTGGAATGAAATCCACCTGTTCCATTAGGACACAGAAGAGATTTGTTTTTTATAATTCGGTCACTTTCCGAATTCTTGATGTTAACGTATTCAAAGAGGAGTTTTGGGTTTCACAGAGGGAAATCAGAGTTTACATAGAGATTGAGGCTTCGAGCCAATTTTCACTTGCAAATTCGATTGGCCGATTCTCCAGTTGAATGAAATTTGTCTTTATTCGACCGCCTGAAAGGAAATAATTTTTTAAACCTCCTATCATTCTATCTTCACTCAACATAAGATGTTGAGCCACATCATAAACACATTTATGATTTTGACTTCACGCTCGTCATCATCATTGTCACATAACTCCTAAATGAAAAAATCAAACAAAATTATTTTTTTGACCTTTTACTCTCCCAACTGTGCTAATATTTGACATGAGGAATGAAATTCTTTCAATCTTTCGATTGTGTCAGATGATTTTCATTCTGCAAAAATAAATAGATGCATAATAATATTTATGTAAACATCCAGACACTCTTCCTATCAAATGAAGAACGGGGACTGCAAGTTCCATGTATATCCATATGTATATATGCCAAAATAGAGAAAAGATAAACGTGTGTAGTAGGCAGTAGTCGTGTTACTTCCGGTTGGACGATCACTCTGCGCCTGGCAGCTGCGGATTTGCGGAAAGAGGGGTTGGCGCATCCACGCGCCCCTTTTCGCGCAAAACTCTAATGCTGTCGGCCTTGCGAGTCTCTCTCACTCTCAATATACCCCATACTTTTATAGCCCTTTGTATATATATAAATTGCGTGTGTGTGTATGTATATATGTATACTCCATAGTCAAAATCGCGCAATCCATCGCTTCGTATCGCCACATCGATTCATTCTCTAATTCGATTAGTTTAAATGGCATTAAAACAATCCCGTTGCAAATGCACTGCGCTCCTTTACCCGCGATCGTCCGTGTGTTGTGAGCTTGTAACACATCCAAGATCAGCACCGATGGCAGATGCAGCTGTTTGGATCCACGTTAGTGTGCATGGAATGATGAACTGAAAAAAGAATGTGGATGTAATCAATGATTTTAATCCATTCAGGGTGTTATATGCGATGTGGTTGTGATGAATTTATGTATGAATGTATTAATGTATGCCAACTTTTAATTTATAGACTAGAAATTTTCAGTCCAGTACATAAATTTTCTAAACCGCACCACGGATCGTCTTTTTATGTGAATTAATCTCCAGGACACTGCTGTGATCTACAGAGAATTACAGAGAAATTTGTGTATGGAATTATTCAAACAATTGTTGTTGATTGGAATTCGTCGTTATATCCTCTGATTTACGTTTGATTATGTTCATCAAAATTGAATGAGAATGCTGAGAAAATTCGTGCTCTGGTGGTGTATGTGGTATGCCTTTATATGCTACGCATGATTGCGCGCGTTTGCACATTGTTCCGTAGCATTTTTAAAATACCGAAGTAAAGGGAACGGTAATGGCCATTTTTACAAATTGCTGATGCGCGGTTTTGTTGGAGTTCGAAATATTTCAAACGAAAAATAGAAATGGATCGGAGTGAAATAAAAATTTTCATCATCACATGGAATATTTGAGGATTGATGTGATTATAAGAACCAGTGCATTGGCAAATCCAAAAGTTTTTATTCATACCTAAATTAGTTTCATTGTAAAAATGAAAATATCAAAATTAAAACGCAAATGGCATCTCGTCATATTATTTTATGATCACGTTTATATTCTGACAATGTGAGACAATTATTTCAAGCATCGCTAGTCAATGGTAAGAGAACAAAAAATATTATTTGTCAACGTAACAAAAGCAATGCGGAGAAAATGAAAAAAGAGAAGCGATGATGAAAAGACAAAAACAGGAATACAGAGAAATAGGCCACTGTGACTTAGTCCATTAGGTTTGTGAGTTATGGTACAAGTTCTAATACTCTTATAATCTAGCTGTTGATCGGTTGTATAGCAATAACAGGCATTTGGAACTCTGTTGCAGTGTACACCCTCGTCAATGTTTGAGTATAACAAGGCAGAGAGCAAGAGTACAGAATACAGAACACCGAGGCAAAGTTTATTCGAGCCGATCAGCCGCACGCCTCCCTTTAGCTTCCTATATTTTGCCATTTCTCATTTCTCTTTTCTTCCACCCTCACAATTTGTCTTCCCATCTCCTTCCTCTCTTATAGTTTTTTGCAATTTGTTCTCCGAAAAGAACGAGCCTTTTTAGTTCACCCGCTTTTCCACTCGTGTGTATTTGTATATCTGTATATGAATTATTTTTGTACTGGTCGAGACGCGCCAAGTCAGTGTGAAATTTGCCAGCCCTTATTAAAGCACTCTCGCCCTTCGTCACCCTTCTAACCACTCTATATACATATACACAATACGAATATTATTATTCACGATCAGTATGCTTGATGTATAAATTTCCTCGTTTCATTCCTTTTTTTTTCATTCTTCATACGATTCTTTGCTTTTTTTTCTCAGTATACTTCATCCCTCCCTTTTCTTTCACCGCATATTGAATATTGGAACTGCCCTTTTTTTCATCTTGACCATGCCCTCGCAGACTAGATCCATATCATAAAATTGCTCACGATATGGAATATATTTATCTTCTTTCAGAGAATTAAATTGACTTTTTGTCTGCAATTCTGTGTTGATATATCAAAAGATCTTATCGATGAAATTATTTCCATGTGTGTCACACCTAATACATAAACCCATGTATAAAATCATTTATTCTTTTATACATGAGAGACACGTGATCTGAAAAATGTATGTTCACACTGTTGTTAAATTGTTTTGTTGAAAATGTGATCGATTAATTGGAAAAAGGCTCGCAATATGAATTCCGATAATGTGTCATAAACACAAACAAGATACTGCCAATATTCACGTAATTATGTCACACACAATGTCATGAATGCATATATATGTATTTAGTTTTTTGTTTTGTCAAATGGAGTTGTGGAGTTACGAAATACATCGGATGAGTCATCGGAGCTTGGGTCGGTTTCCGCATCCATGGCCACATCACAAACACACGCCTATGGCGGTGGTGGCGTGCAAGCGAGAGCTGTAACTAAATTTAAAATTTTTACTTACTTCCAGGCTACTGCTCACCCTTACTATTATTAGTCGCTGCAATCAGCGTTTCTGTGTCGACCCTGCATATTCTCTCACATCATTTCTCTCTCTCTTTATATTTATTTCATCTCTCCCTTTGTCACTCTTCTCACCAATCTATACATTGTAACGTTCGTACCTATAATACCATCAGCTTAACCATCATCATGACAAGTATAGATAGGAATTGAAGCTCTCCGTCGCTGTGGCTCTTCATCCCGTCTTCTGCTTTATCCCAAACTCTCTCCGTCTCCCCGATCCATTTCTCGCAATGCACCACCCTTGTGAACCCCCAATTGCCTATAACCGAATTAACTTCAACCATTTGACAAACGAGTGTTTTTGCGGATTTCATCCAGCAGTTTTGTGAAAAATAAGAAAAATTTTGGTCCATTTTCCCGGTCGCTTTTACACACGTCAATTTAAGTGGAATGACTTTCATACCCGTAGGGTTGTTCAGGGGGATGTTAAATGAGAAGGGGTCGTAGAAGCTCTGATCAATTTGTTAGATCGGAAATAAATTTTAGTAGTTAATACTTCAATGAATTCCATTTTATTATGACAATGTGCAGATATATTGGGCGAACGGAAATTTGTGAAATAATTTATGAGAATATCATTTTCATTGAACTTCTGACAGAAAGCAAACAGAATGTAAATTATGAATGTCCATTTCAGAGAGATTTCCATGTTATATTCATGATACTGCTCTTAATTTCAACGAAAATCAATATTCGTTTTCAATTGATGTCATTTGTATATTTGTTTATCATTGAATGAGTATTATAAACACCATCGATTAAATTGCGTTTGAATATTCATTGTTATGCAAACTGAAATATTTCCACACATTTTTCTATGTTAATTATTAACCCATTTCATACAATGTTTCATGTCTGTGTTCGCATTGAGAAGAGGAGAAGAAACTCAGGAGAGAAAATTTCAGCTGGTAATGGGTTTTTATTTGGAAATGCGATATATATACACGCTATGACGGCTGGGTATTTTCTTGTTACTCACGAACAAAAGTTCGAAGTGCGTGTGGAAAGAGAGTTTAGGGAAGGAAAATGTCTGTCTCTTGATGGGGAAGGAGGAAGATATTGCGAGCTTTTTCACTACTATATATTTTATCTTGTCATTTTATTGTTTTCCGTCCAGACATTTTTTGCAGTCACAAGTTTTTTCGGCATCTTTTGCCTTTTCTTTTTGTTCTTATATTCACTCCCAAAGTTGGAATATAACAACCAAAGACGTTTCCCGAGACCAATGAAATATGGACTGGATTAAAATTAACGATTCTGAACAAACAGTATCAAGGGATTATACATCAAGTTGTATATTTCGTTTATCAAACAATGGGGGAGTACATGTGACATGATGAATAATTGATTAGATGTAGGGAATGAAGAGTTTGAATTTTGGGAAATGTATTTTCATTGAAAAATTTCGAATGGTTTAAAACTTGGGATGTTCAGTCCTGTTGGGTACCTATCGAGTAATACAAAGGCGACTCGAGAGAAAATAATCAAACTTTGAGGTTGACATTCAGCACCATACATGTCTTGTATCTGGTAGTCCAATCGAAAACACCGCCAAAGTATCCATTAGCGACACAATTTTCCTGATAGAGTAATTCGATTAATTTATCGTCATTTATATAATTTGGATCATTTTCAATGGATCCGAACCCCTCCTATCACAGTTCGTATTTATCATCTTCAACGGAAATATTTGAATATTGTGCCAAGTAATGATTTATGTCCTGCTCACATTTATCCTAGACTTACAATGATCATAATTCACAATGTCACAGTGAATTTTCGTCCGCATAATTGGCAATCATAAAGTTAGTCAGGAAGTGGAATTGACAAACGTGGTGAGAATGGTGCACATTCACGGATGAGAAACGCGAAGTGGCTGTAGAAGATTCGTTATATTACGGTATAACAATTTGAGAATGCAGAAACATCGGGGATGAAAAAAAAACTAGGAGAAGAAAGTCTCTCGTTACTCGTCGCACACATTATATACATTGGTTGGTATATATATAGTTCCGGCATTAATTGTTCGTAGGCAGTGAACCATTAAGCTGCGTTGACTCCATGGCTTGTTGGAATCTTGAAAATATATACGCAAATATACATGAGAAGAACAGCGACGGTATTTTATATATATGTATACTTGCTTGGGAAGTGATGCCAACGGAATTTTCTCAGGAATCTTATTTATTATCCGCAGTACAACGATGGAAGACGTGGAGGAACAATCGTGAACTAATTCAGCTCCCTTAATTACCGACAAAAGAACAATAAGATTCAGCGCGCTTTTGTCTCTGGCAAAAATGAGAAATTACATTACGGGTCGACAATTCGCGCGTTGTCCGCGACGACAAAATGAAGAGGAGGTTGGGAGCGCGATATAGGCAAGCAGTGGAAAAAGAACGGAAGTGAGAGGGCGCCAGTGCGAGCACCATGTTGATTATGCAACGTTCGTGGTGAAATCAACATTTTCTAACGAAAATTTACCGGAGCATTTTTGGAACTTTATCTCAATTTCTTCTGTTGATCTTGGCCAGCTTGATGAAAATTTATTACATATAAAGTTTTAACTTGTGTTTCATTATTACTCTTCAATTTCTCAAGTGCCACAGAATGATGTTGCAGTTTTCGTGAGAATTAGCTCATCAAAGTACACGTCGAATTATTTTTTCGTATCGATATTCGAAAATTAAGGATGACTGATAAACATCAACAGCGATTAAATGAAAAACATTGTGGAATAATCGTTCAAGTATTCAATCTAGTCATGGTGCCACTCCTTTTGAGCAGGAAAATTTTGGAATGTATTATGTTGGTTATTCTCAACGGCTCACAAGACTAACTCTGCCAAAAAATCAGAATTTTTCAATGTCGGGAATTTTATCGAAAAAACATTGTCATCATTCAAATACCAGAATTTTGATCTTCAGGAACAAAATGTTCAAATCAATTTTTCAGTGCTCATGAAATTCTTGCTTTAACCATATCATGTCCGAAAATATGAAAGAAATGATGCAGGATTTTGCTTCGTTAGAAAAACATTGAACTGCCAAGTTAATTTATCTCATGTCTATCTATTCCTCTCAATACAAATGAAATTCAAGTCAGGTCTCAAGTTGATTTTCGCGGTGAGAGTAAACAGAGTAAAAAGAAGGGTGAGAAATAAATAGTAAGTGTGATAGAGAAAGAATACAAACTATCAAGGGGTTCATAAACAGGTTGTGTTTGCAGAATCGAAATCCTGAAATTCGTTCGATACTTTCACATATATATCAATTCTTGAGATTGACGAAAGCAAAGTCGAGTCTAGTTATCCATTGGCAGATCTCCAGAAGCGTTGCGAATGTCTCATGTACACGTGACATGTTGTAGTGATGACATCAAAACAAAGTCGTATGGCATTCCATCATCATTTGTGTAATGAAAAGTAAAATTGTGCCAATATGTCAAAGCTTTCTGAGAAAAAAGAAAAAAAAAATAATTTTGAAGGACGAAAAAAGAATGAAGGATTTTAGATATAATATAATAAATACACAGGGGTACACGGTATGAGATAGGGAGGTAACTTCCGGCTCAACTCATCAGCACGCGTCACCCCGTATTACTTGTAACTATTCTTTCCGCTCGTTGCTGGCGCCCCATTGTGACTGCATCCCTTTTTTCGTAAGCGATATAGCACCCCCTGTTGTCACCCTCCGCTTCGCTTCAAATGGGCTCCCCATTTTTTTTATACCTCAAAAATTGCCAATTTTTTCATCTCTTTATGTTGTTATTATATTTCAAATTTCTTTCTTTTATTACCTCGATGTCTTCTACAAGACATTTATATATGATGTTTTATATAGAATGCGAGTGGAAGATGAGAATGGTGAAGGAAGGGGTGCGACCCCACATTCAACCCAGTTCCGGATTAAACTTTAATTGATTCAACTTCGTGGTCTGTAGTCGGCGGAGCGAAATCAGAAGAGAGAAAAGGGAACCCGTTCGCTCCCGCTGCGATTCTTCGTGATGTATATATAGAAGTTCTAGTGCAAGGAAGCAAAAATGACTGAAGGGAAGTGTATGAAAGGGACGACGCTGAAGTAAGTATAGTTACACGTGTATATAGGAGGGCGATGGGTAGCGAAGGGGAAAACCTGCCTTATTCTCTTGCCTTCTTACCGCGACCTCCTGCCGCAGGATGCGCCTATTACTCCTTTCCGTGCACAGCCTCAATGTTCCTTGTTGAATGAAGAAGATGGATAGAAAAAAAGAGGGAAGAGTGGAAAAAATGAGAAAATATTGAAGCAACCAATGTGAAGAAAAAAAGTTGAATTACCATCGAATTTAAGGATGTACTTCATTGCATTACTGGCTATTTTTCTAGGACTATTGAAATTACTCATTTCAATAGTCCTTTTCATCTCATTATCACGGGTTGCTCTGGATGTTTTTCTTTTTGATGAAATTGCGAATAATTTATACAATTGCGATGATCATTGTGGTGAATAACTTGAGCACAGTGTACTAATTAATAGAATTGTGGAAATAATTTTTCAAATATAAAAATATCAAAGTATAACAGATATAATTGGTCTAGAGCGGTTGTGTAGATAATGAAAATTTATTTTCTGCAACGGGTCGATCTTACAACTGATATTACATTCACTTTTCGATTATGAGTTTGATGTTTCGATCAAACATTCGATAAAGACATGATCATCAATGATTTTCCTATTTTGTTGTTTCAATCCATCATTGTCTTCGATTATTTTGTTTCGTAGAATACTGTGTGAGGTATTTAGCATAGTCTTGATATATCAGTAAATAACTTTACTATTTTAAATGCTGAAATGATTTAAGAACAAAAAATTGGACCCCATAATTCTTGCGTTTTAATTTATTTAAAATTATATATTCATTATAATAATTA
>JABMBR010004587.1:0-23360 GCA_018881525.1 Meteorus sp. PSUC_FEM 10030008
TATATATATATATGTGTGTGTGTGTGTGTGTGTGTGTGTGTGTGTGTGTGTGTATCCGTGTATGGAGTGGGGGCACAAGAATAAAGGATGAAGAATTTAAAAAAGGAGAGGGAGAAAGAGAGAGAGAAGACTCAAAGTCGTTGGTCTCAAGTCATAACGTCAAGCGAAAATTATAACAACCGAGTATTTCGCGGACGGTAACCCAGCAATCATACAGTGGTCCAATTACCATAAGAAGGGCTCTAATTTTACACAATGCTCCTCTTTTCGTCGCCCGATTGGGTCTGACCATGGGCACCACCTCACTGCGCACGTGTCGACATATATCGTCATGTGGCCTAGGGACCACCGATCGTCTTTCACGATTTTTCAATAAATCTTTCAATGGCTATTCTATATTCCCGGTTATGTTCTTTTCCGGTCCCTCGAGTTTGTGAAAAGGAAAGGAAGAAAAAAAAACAATAAAAATATTTGATACCAAACCGGTAATGCGCGACGCGTACTCACTTTCGTATACCCTTCCCAATAATATTCTATTCCATTCCGTTTTATCGTTGGCTCTTACATGAGACCTTGAAAGCAACGTAAACCCCTTCCCTGCAACGATGCTGTTTCCCATCTCTTGTTGAGTTCTTCGCGCTACTGGGGCACGGCATGCGGGAGGGTGCGACCAAATAAACGTTTTTATATACAGGCTTAATTTCCCAAATTTGAATCCGCAGTACTATCTTGAACTCTTTGAACAGTTATGTCAAGCAGTATCCACAAAACGAAAGAATGATCATGCGTACAATTGAATTCAGTTACAAGTAGCGATTGTGGAAAAAGAATATTTTTTTGAAATTATAGGTGTAGCACTCATCTACTAAAATGGTAGCTAACGAGTCCGTATTCTTATTCAATTCGTTTCATTCTTTTGAACGCAATGAGAGTTATTCACTTCATTGAATTATATGCATGCGAGTACATGTTAATACTCTTTTCCCCTCTTCGCTTTCTTTCTTTCAATGTATATAATGCGATATACATCATCTGCATATAAGAGAAAATAAAATGTCAGTGAATATGGAAGTCAAGAGAGTGAAACATTATGTAAAGTTGATGCGCGAGAAATTGCAGAACCAAATGAAGAAAAAGAGGAGTGGATAAAAAGCACGTAGCTCGTCGGCCTTGAGAGAATGATTAAAATTTCAATTCATTTTCCACATGAACTGACTCAGCCCTTCGTGGCCCGCCAGCTTTTCTCAGTCTTCTCTCCCTCACTCATTCACTCGTCTCTTCACATCTTTCGTGTACTACAGAAGACTCGACCTCAGCCCATATAATTCACCGTCCTCATTTCACTATCATTCTCTCACTCTGTCTTTGACTGTCTGCATTCTATGTGAGCGTGTCCGTCTTCTTCCCTCTTCCACATCACTCCCTTCAACATTCTCCCTCTTGTGGCACTGAAGTCCACTTCGTTATAATTTTCTCTGATGATACACTTCGGCCCCTCTGATTTCAAGCTGCCACCGAACACGTATTTTTATTTTCTCCCACCAGGGGGCTCGAGGAATTATATACTATACAAATGTATATTCAAGTCATATTCAACTCTTTCCCCATCGTTTCCATATACTGATCGAGAGACTGGAGTGAACGAGAGTGAGAGAGACAGAGAGCGAATGAGGGTTGACATTTTTTATCTCCTGTCATTAAACTATCACAATTATCATCAATTTCATTTTGTCTAATTTTTTTTCCCTTAATTCTGCTAGTTTCCATTCCGAATGTGAATTCTTCGTAATTAACGAAATACTATTGCGAGAGAGTGAAAAATATTTGAATATTGGTAACATTGGATAAACAGGAGAATGAACACTTCTAGAAAATGGACGCATTCGCTCGATTAAATACACTTATGAAATTCCTCATGATTTGCAGAGCAGTTAATCCATAATGGAATTCAAGAAAATTTGTTTATTTATCTGCAGTAGGAATCACCTCTTTGTCATAAATTCCACGTCAAAAATATTTTTATCATACCCTCACAAATTTGATTACTTGAATTTGTTACTTATTCATCACTCTGTCATCCCAATTCTTCTTGAAAGCCTATACCAAGATTGTTATCCAACAGATTTGCATACGATTCATTATAATTTCTCGTGCTTTTTTATTTCTGTCATCTGACAAAGTTCTCCACATCTCCCTTTTTACCTTCACTAGTACATTCCATACTGTATGCCAACAAAAATTCTTATGAAAAAGGGAAAGGAGACATAATGTACACCTGAATGAATAGCATGAAATGGAATATGGCGATATACACTTAGGTAGGAATGCACAGCGTCGCACATGTCACGAGTGAGCAGCCACTTTTTCCCTTCCTTTTTTTTCCAATGTTCAAACGTGTACTGAGTATATATATGCTTATTTATACTGGTACATACATGTATATGTGTGATGGGGTATAAAAGATTTGCAAGAAAAGAAGAGTGTAGGTGGACGCTTGGATTTCCTTAATAAAATGGGGCCCGAACGCCACGCCAGCGAATATCAGGCTGATAGTGGCACGGTCAGCTCAGCGTCCACCAACATGAAAATACTTGAGGGGTTGCTAAGGGAGAGAAATCTCCAAGCGGATGGTTGTGTTGCTTAGGTTGCTTCAATCTGTCACCGAATCCCCTTCTACTTTCCAACTTCATATTCACCCTCCTTTTATGTACACGACTTTCAGTTCACTTCGATGTGAATTGTGAAAGTGTGATATGCTCGAGAAAAACCCCATCTAGAATGTGAGGAAATGAATATGAGAAAAAAAATATGAATGCATAATTGAACTGCACAAGAAAATTCCACACACAAGATGATTCCATTGCAAATATTATTCGAATGACTGAAATTCATTGTTCGATCTAACGTCAAATCCAATTCTTCGAAAAAATATATTGCGTTCAATTTACATTCACATTTTTCTAGATGCAATGGATTTCAGTTCAAATGGGGAATTATTAAATGTTCATGATTTTTGTATCTGACATTGTCTTAAAAACACAAATAACTCAATATTTAGTATGAGCTGAGTATCGATGTGATTGTATGCAACAAATGTATATATATTGCTGAGACACAATGCTGGGTTCAAATGTGAGTGTCATCGGAGTGAAAACACATGCGCATTAAGTCTCAAAATAATTGAGTAATGGATTGCGACAATCCTTGAACCTGGGACTAATCGACAACCATGAGTCATGAGTTATGAAAAACGAAATATCAATGAAAAAAACTGTATAATTATTATGATGATATATAAATTAAGAATTTATATAAATATATACACCGATACACATACATTTATTCGATTGTGTTCCATTCGTTTATACTTTCACCAACCGGCCTCGATATTTAGACGTACATTTTAACTACACAATCAACGAAATTTATTAATCGAATTCATCGTATATAAATGAAGACGATAAACCATGATGTGTATATGCAAGAGACTCCTATCCTGTCTGGGACAATATCCTGCGTAGTAGACAATTTTTCACCCAGATTTGAATAATCCTGTGTAGAGAAGAAGAAAAAATGGATAAATAAATGAAGAGGAGAAAAAAAAATGAGAGACATTATAAATAAAATTGGCGACCTCGTTCAATCTGTCATCGAGACTTCGCTATTCCATTAAAACCGACTCACCCATCGACTAAGCATGTTGCCCACACACGGTGGGTACGTGTCACTTTTTTCTTTCAATTTTTTCTCTCTTTATATTCTTCCTCTCTATATAACTCTGGCGATCAAACAGAAGGAGTGAAAAGAGAAGAGAGAAGAGACGATATGTACACAACGCAGTGCAACACGATAAACATATTTATGGGTATATAGCAAGTAGTTGCGGGATAGGAGGGTAAAGGGGATGACGTATTCCATATGCAAAGTGCACAAGTCCGGGGCTCAGCTCACTAACATGGATAAAAAAGTCAACACGAAAAAAATTGCAAGGTTGCCGCGGCGATTTTTTATTTACGCAAGAGCAACGAAGGTTGTATAGCTATCGTCATCATTATCATCATCGTCGTCGTCGTCATCGTCGCCATCGTCATCGTCGTCGTCGTCGTCGTCGTCGTGTTGCTGTTGTTGTTATTGTGTCACAACGCTAGTATTTTCTTCCATCAATGTAGCGATGTGCTCGGGTCATTGGCTGTAATGTGTGTGACGATAATACCGTTCGCCTGAACATTTTAATACATGCGCACCACCAGATACAATTTTTTGTTCCCTCGTTTGTTTTTTCTCCCCCCCCCCCCCTGTTTACTGGCTGGCCAGTAAATGTAATTGGAACTGGTGAATGTAACTGAATGCCATTTTCAATAAGTTTATAGTTGCCGTCATTCAGTCAAATTCGCGTTCGGCTCCCGATACCACCAATGGCATCACACGCACATCTGAATGTTATAACATATGCTTGAGCAATTTATTTGTATACAAAGTAACTGTTCGTACACAGCCTGTTCGAAAAGAGTGCGACGACCCTTCCGGTCAAGGATGAATTCACTTTTGTGTTTTATGATATGCGACACACCTTATCGTATTTGAATTGTTGTTGTTTATTAATAATGCGAACAAACATTCACACATTTTATAACCACCCATATTAATGCCAAACAGAAAGAGCACACGTAATACGTCTATATCATTTTCTAGCAATTTTCTCTCTTCGTTGAAAATTCTTCATTACGTATTCATATACATACAAATATTTATGTATAATTGAATATATCATAGCTTGAGACGTCATCCTTCGAGTTTTTACAAGCGTAGGAAGATAGCGAAAAAAACAATTCAATTGCAATCAATATTTTTATCAAATTATTCCCAAATGGAGGCGTAACTACATCTGAATACTCTACACTTACTTCAACCATGTAATATTGCAGTCCAAAGTTTTATCTGGGGAAAAATTATTCTTATCAATTTTTATGAAGATAATGATATTGTGACATGGAATGAAGAAAAGAATATCGACTTGTTTCGGTTTTGGTATAATAATATCTCCTTAAACTGAAGATATAAAATATTTTACGTCCATGTGTTGTTGAGTCCATTGAACGATTTCCTTACATGTCTGATTTTTATCGATGAATTCGAAATTGCAATCTCAGAGTTATCATCATTTTTTAAGTTACGTTATTAATTTATCTATACACTATTTATGTTCTGAATGGATTTCTATGCAGGATTGCTTGTTCATGCCTGAATTGAAATCAAATTAATACGTTGATGGTTCCGAATCGTTGTTGCGCATGTGACTACAGATTGTACGTGACTCTATTACTTCACATTCATGAATAATGGAGAAAGGCATCTTTTCACCATATTTGAATTATACTGAGTGACGAACAGTGATGCAGTGGTACGTAGTGGAGTTCACAGTCCGCGAAACCATCCGTTTGTCCACGTGTCTGATGAAGATTTGAATTGCTTTATATAAAAACGAGGTCCTGCGAGGATTGTTTTTCGTGACGGGGCCAGGAGCGTATAGAGTGCAAGGATGGAACATAATACGGCACTGAATATGTTTGGAAGTTGGGTGAAGCTGGAAGATAGTGTACACAAGTGAGAAAGAGCGAATGGGAGCGATGAGCAAGAGCAGTACCCACATATACATTCGTACGGTTAAACGAAGCAGAGAGGCAAAATGATGACGAAGGAAGAGTAATAACATTGCAGAAGAGTGAGCGAGAGACGAAGTATCCAGGAGTCCTGCAGGATTCTCCTTCGTTCTTCGCCACAATGATATACATTCCGTAGTGGGGATGAAGATGAAGGGTAGTGTAGTGGGGAAAGAAGCGCTTGGCATCTCAAATTTGGTTGGTTGTCTCGGGCCGGTCGCTGGACGGCTCCGTATATACAGTGCCGTGTGGAGGGGAATTAAGCGTTGACGAAGGGGACAAAGATAGAGGAGGGGTCCAGTGCCTTGGCGCGAGCCCGACGACTCGAAAGTGTGGAATTCCAACCGCCAGAACAATACCGACGTTCGTGCGACGCGGTCCTCGATCGTACGTGTCGGTTATACATGAAGACCAGTGGGTATAGAAGCAGATGAGGAAATTATGTGAGAAAAATTTAATGGTGAATTGTAAATGATAGGAAAACAATATAAATAATGATAAAGAAGGGGGGTGCCGTGGCGATTTGAAAGGACAGGGGGTTGAAATATTGTGTATACACTTTCCATCGTTTACATTATCACGTGATTTCGGACATTTTTTTTTCACAATTCCGGTGAAATTTATTTGATATATAGAAATTGTAGAATATAAACACCGTGACTGAATGGATAATTGACGAAAAACATTAAGTGAAGAAATGACACACGGCAATTTATGCTGAATTTTACGGGCTGTGAAATGGTGATTGTGAACGTATGGAACAGCAATCAATATCAATCGAAAAGAGATTGAACTTTTTGTGAGTAAATATGAATGTAAATGAAGTGGAAATGAAAAACTAAGAACTGTGTTAATAATATCCGCGTGATATTAATTCGTTCTTATATTGCGTCAGTTTGTGTACAAGCACAAAGTCGAGGTCGACCACTAATATGTAATCGCTCAAGGTCGATACCCACATTTTCCTTTTGTTGATTTATTTATTTACATATTTTTGGTGATAATATTTTTTAGAATTGAAAAATTGTGAATATAATTTGAATTCTACCGATTGGTTTTGACTACTCTCAAAGTCAAACATAATTGAAGAGCGCAAACGCGAACAGTCCTACGGGTTGAAATTGAATACCAACACGCGGAGCCAAGAATGACGCCGCTTGGGTTCGTTAAAATTACTACCCAACCGAGTGTGGTGTTATTTTGGAATTTATTCTTAACGATTCATACGATCATATGATAAATGTAGAACGCAACGTTATATCATTTTTTTGTTTGATTATAATTTTTTTTATGTTTATTCTTCTTTTAATTTGTTGACTCAAGGCGTCATAAATGCCAATTCAATAGATTTACAACGTGTGATATAGTCAATGTGCTCGATATATATACGGTGACGCGGCGTTCTCTCGTGAGATTTTGTGTGAGCGCCGGCCGGCGCGCCTGGCTGCTCTATCGGCTACCGAAGTGGTTATTTGTATTGGCGCATCATTGAGACAAAAGCAGAGACTCATAGTGATAATACGAAGACAGGAGTGACTCGATTCGGTGTATGAATGCAAAAAGTAAATAAATAATAAAATAAATTCAAAGTGATAATATTGCGTAACGTAAACGAATTTTATTACGGTTTCGTTCACACGCGAAAATAAAAATTGTTAATTCGTGGACAATATGAGTGAAATGGCGAGTGTTGAACAGCAACAACAGCGGCAATATGTCAGTGGTAGTTCAAATTCTACTCTTCACTGCAAAGATTGTGGATTGGTATTTGAAAGCGACAAGAGTCTCGAAGTGCACCTGCGCTATCATCAGGAAAACTTGATGAATCAGTGGGTCACTCAGCCCCAACAAGAGGAAAGTAACAACAATAACAGTAAAGCCGGCAATCATAATAGTCACGTGGGTCTGAAACGCGATAGTGTGACCGCACCGGCTGATTCAAGTGAATCTTCATCTCACACACCCGCAGTCAGCCCGGCTACTTCGCAACATCAACAGCAAAGTACACAACCTCCATTATCATCATCTTCATCATCATCTGTACAGCAGCAGCAACAACAACAGCAGCCAGTTGGCACACAAGGATACAGTCATTTTCAAACACCACTGTTCAACGAACCGAATTATTTTATGCATAATGAACAGGCATATTTATTGCCGCAAGGATTGCCACATCATTATTCACCCACCCACGATGATGGTACCAATGGTAGTGGCAACAATTACTCTGCCCGATATCATCCATATCAACATCAGCAACATTTTACTGCTGATCGTGCTAATTCTGTTAGCTCGACAAGCCCACGCAGTCCGCTTCAGTGCGATAAATGCGGAGGTGTTTTCGATGACGCTAATCAACTTGGTGAACACGTTAGAGCCAATCATCCTACATCTCCGACTAATTATCAGACACAACCACAATATCAACAACTTGGCAACAGTCCGCAACATCAACAACAAATACACGCATCGCCACCACAAAATAGTCAACCACCACAACAACCAGTTCAACAGCAGGTATATGATTATAATGGTGCACCAACGATAAAAAATGAGGGAAAACAAGAGCAAGAGGAGCAGGCTGAAATACTCGATCTGGATTCGCACAAAGTGCAAACTCATCGGTATGAAGAGGAACTAATGAGGCTTCATCAACAGCAGCAAGAGATGCAAATGCAACTTCATCAGCAACAACAACAACAGCAGCAACAACAACAACATGCGATGCAACACAGAAATGCTGTACATTCGGTAAGTTCTATGCTTGGATGGCCGGCTGGTCAATCACATGAATATCATTCTGGGCTTTCGCCCATGGGTCCATTAGACAATGTATCACCAATACCGGATCAAGGTGCTTTCATGCGCAGTCAGCATTTACCTGTTGAACCACCACGACATGCTGGATCACCGATTATCACAAGTACTCAACCAATGCCAAGCCATGGATTGCCACCGGGTTTATTACAACAACCCACAAAGCCACCACCAACATCAAATCAATCGTGGAAAAGTAATGAGGCACGTAGACCAAAGACCTACAACTGTACCGCATGCAACAAGTGGTTCACTAGCTCAGGTCATTTGAAAAGGCATTACAATACAACACTGCATAAAAATGCAGTGAAACAAAGCAACCAGCCTGATCCAGCTAACATGCCAATTAGCGCTCATCATCATCCGGGTAGAGATGTGAATTCATCGCATACGAGTAGAGGTGCACCAGCACGCTCCCCAGAGCTTTCTACCTCAGGGAGTCCCCCAAACTTGATGGCAGGTCCCTCGGTAGAGGCAGCGAGGGGCCTGCTTCACACGCCAACCAATCTATACACAACCAGCACATCCAGCAACAGCAGTACCAACAGCAACAGCAGCGACTCTTCAGCGGTAGTGCTGCCGCAACAACAGCAGCAACATCATCACCATCATCATCATCATCATCATCATCAACCACCGCAACAACCCCCATCTTCAACGGTGCACATGGGATCATCAATGGTAGGCCTCAATTCACCAGTAACATCACCAATGACAGTCCACCATCATCAACAAATGGGTTCGCCATCGCCGCAGCTGGCACAACACCACCTATCAATCGGTTCGCCATCCCAAATGTCAGTTCATCATCCCATGAACTCTCCCTTATCCCCCATGCCGCCCCCACCGCCACCGCAATCCCTGAATTCGCCTTCGCATCAAATGGGCTCCCATCATCACCTGACATCGCCGTCTCCCATAATAACGGGGGTGTCGTCAATGGCTTCACCGCCGATGGGGGGTACTTCGATGCCTCATCAGCCGTACCCAAACGCTTTGCCCCCCCACGTTACAACTACTACCAACATCCCGGGCCTGCTGGAGTCTATCACCAGCCCGCTAATTACTATTGGTAACGAGATACCTAATCAATCTCAACAACAGACCCAGGAAACGCTGCCCGGTTTTGGTACCTTCAGCAATCATCAGCGGTCATTAGTGAACTACACACAGTTCAGGATCGTCGGATTTCTAAATGGCGATACTTCACCAAAGGCCGTTAACGTGGGGGGGCTAAGCCCAGAGGAAGGTGGTCCTCGTGAAACATCTTTCGAATCAACAGCTGCAAATTATGATTCATATTCGCCACCAAGATATGAATCTTTGGCAAACTTGGATATACCAGAATTGCATCAACAGCATGAGCAACCGAATACAGATGGGATGATTATCAAACAGTATGAAGTCCTTCAAAATCATCAACATCATCAAGTGACTGAACAACGTCATCTCGAACCAAATAATAATCTACCGCAACATTATGGCAAAGAAGAAATCAATCCGAATATTGGGAAAGAACAGCAACAACAACCGATGCACCATCATCAACAACATCAAAATATGAAAGATGATAAGAAATCCGTGATTTCAAAAGAGCATCAAGTGACGAGTACTGGTTCGCACTATATTTCACAAGATGGTTTCCACAGGTGCATCAAGTGTAACAAGAATTTTAACAAGGCATGCTATTTGACCCAGCATAACAAGAGCTTCCATTCAGGTGAGAAGCCGTTTAAATGCAATCAGTGTGGCAAACGGTTTCCCCTCGAATACCTGCATTCTGAGCACCTGCAAAAGCATGCAGGCGACAAGCCGTACAAGTGCGAGATTTGCCCGAAACAATTCAACCACAAAACCGATCTTAGGCGGCACATGTGTTTACATACTGGCGAAAAACCGTATGCCTGTCAAACCTGCGGCAAAGGATTCATCAGAAAGGATCACATGATGAAGCATCTTGATACTCACAACAAGAAAGGCAACAATCACAACCACAATATTCACCTGCGAGCGTAATGGAAGTTCATCAACGATGGTGATAGACCGCACCATCCTATCAGTAGGTATCTTTCAATCTCTACGTAATGAGACTATTTTATTTTGCACCCTCATAAAGCAAATCCCATTCAATTGTTTATCCATGTATTCAGTTCATTACAATTCTAACAATTCATGGTTTTGTTTGTGTCCATTGAAATTTTCTAATGATAGAAACTAATGATGATCCAATAAACGTTCACCGGGCCATTTCAAAAACGAGCCCAATTATTTTCATATATTGTGTCGCAACAGGATATTAAGTTTATTATTTTACATGACTTATTGAAATGAATTAGGCTTGTTTCATATCTTATAACACAATTTTTCATATCAATATATTGAGATCTCAATTGCGGTATATAGAATCGACATACACTTTGATTCGTTACACCGCGAGTCCAGTAATATTTTTATCAAAAGAAAAATAGACGGAGAAAAGCCGACAAAATATCATGATGAGGCGAAAGAGAGAATGAACATTGCAAATTATAAATTGCAGAATAATTGAATAAGAATTAACTGATATTGAAAAAACAATATCGAACCTTCGAAGCTTATCGACTGTACAAAATACATTAAATGTATAGGAATATTATTATTATTATTATTGCATTATTATTAAATAGTTGTAATTATTGAATTAATGTGATCGATTAGAAGCAGATTGCGAACTATTACCCGTAATACTCGTATTTTATAGTATCTATTGTAGTTATACTCATGGAAACAACAAAAGCCACGACGAGCGTAATGCAAAAACACATGAGCGACGATAATCGTATTATTTGTTTATAGCTGACCTTGGAAATAGAATATAGAACTAACTATCGATATGTCATAGTTAATTCGTATTGAAAAGATTTATTGGACATATGGAATAGTTATTGAAACATTGAAAATGCAATAGAGTCGGTGTATTTCACGGGAAATTTGATCTAATAATTCGTTCTCATTTACAACGTGATTATTTTCTACATATAGTTACGCACACATATATAAATATGTATATACATTCCAACGAAAGTATTCATTACATTCCAAATGGCAGGGTCGCGCCTCCGTCGCGCTTGCACGTTTTCACACTGGCCACACAAATCGTTCTTTTTGTATTTTAGCATAGTGTAAGAAACACCAGACGTGGATATCTCGATGGAAGGAAAAGAAAATAAGGCAAAAAAAAATTAATACCACATTATAATGGATATAGAATCGTCACATTTCGAATTCAATCTCATTGAGCCAATAAGTCCAAAACTTATTGGTACTTTCGTTGAGATTCACGCAACAGCCATCCGAATAGCAGGAGTAAAGAATAAAATGAAAACATTACATAGTGACTTCAGTATAACGAAATACACGCGATTGTTTCTATTAATCGTTGAATGGTTAGCAGATTTAGTTTCCCATTGATTGTTTATAATACTGGAAACGTTATGTTTATTGTTCGACAGAAGGTTTTTGTTATTGACCTTTATCTCGTTGTTATTGAAGGATCGATATTCTGTAGCGTTTGATTGTTTCCAAACAGTCATTAATTTTTATATATTTCTTTTTTGTCGAACGTTTCTTTCTATATTGTTCGCTTTGGGCTTAACCTATTATCAGTCTCGCCTTCCTCATCCGCTTCGCCACCGGACACCATATATAAATATATAAATATTTCATTTGGGACGAGGTCTGACATTGTTGTACATAATAATTTTTCTTAGTTCAATAACAAATAAAGAGGAAAAAATTGAATGAATCAATAAGAAACGAATTATAGCCTCTTGCCATTTTATTACGTAAAATCCCAGAACAGACTACCTCAAAGTTCAGGAATTATCGATGAAGGAATATGAGGAGAGAAAAAAATGATGAAAAGCCAATGCAATAATAATAATATAAATGAAGGGGAAAGATTGAAATACAGAGAGATGTATCGTGCGGGCGAGTTATTTTTTGTTATCTTTCGCTCCAGATTTTTTGACATTACTCGTAATATCAATTTTTCCATCTTCTCTGGTATTGTTCGAACGTCATGTCTGTTCGATATATTTTTTTTGTATATCTATGTGTGCGTACTGATATAAACTGAGAAACAAATTCATCAATTCTTTGCCCCTTATGCGCCTTTGAATTTATATGTCGCCCGCCGGTAACCGTTTAACAAATGTTATGAAAAAATAAAAGAAAATAGAAAATGATTAAATGCATAGTACATACACAGAGTGAAGAATAAAACAAAAATCTAATATAAATGGATTGACGTACATTATAGACATATCAAACAGTATTACTGTATACTCAGTTTATAGATAATGAATAAGAATTGATTAAGAGCAAGACGATCGATACATATTTTTACTTCATATCACTATTAAGGTGTTTTTATTGGGAATATCGATGATACCGAGCATTTTATTGTGCGAAGCAATTCTGATTAAGAGAAAATAATGAAAATAAAATCGGGATTCTTGATACGGGCATTCATACAAAAGGAGTGGTAGTGTTTTATTGTCGTCTAATGTGCAACTCACTTTGGCGCATTGGAAAAGAAAAAAAAACAAGAAAAAGAAAACAATAAAAGAAAATGATAAAATTATATGTACATCTTTATATATGAATGAATAATTGTGAGAAGAAGGAAAAATAATGGTCGGACTTCTTGGGTGATCACCATTCCGATCTCGCACGATCAATGTCGAGATTGCAGACAGTACCAAACTAATATTGGTTGTGCCAAACTGTAATGTTTATTTGTTTAATAAATCCCTTTTTGTTCCCACGAAATTTGATTGTCGCGGGTTCATGGAAAATTCAAATATGCACCTTCTAACGTTTATTAATAATTTTCCCAACGTTTTGATGTAAAACAGATCTGATCGAAAAGCGAAATGAAGATAAATAAATACAGTTACTTTATTCACTTGTGCCATAACTGTACGAAAAAGTTGAATGATAGAAAAGAAGAATGGAAGGAAAATAGTAATAGAGATGAAACGCTGAAATAACTCAATTTATTGCGAATATGATGAAAATGTACACTCGCATTGATATTAAATGATATTTAATGATACATGGTTTCTGTTCCTGTATACGGCCGTTACAATGGTAGGAAACAAAAGAATAATTATGGAGAAAAGTGTTTGAATAATTATGTGACTTGTATTATTTTACATGTGTTTAATTCTGTTTTTATAAATATATTTTATTTCATGAAACTTGACACATTGCTGAATATTTATCTTGTTTTATTTCCTCTTTCCTTTATATTAGTTCAATTGTCATAATTTTAATACAATATAATATTAGTGTGATCCCTTTGTCGAAGTTTTGCCTTGTGTTTTCTTCTGAATGTGTAAGTGATAATTGAATGAATGAGTGACATTTGAATTTCACTATTATTCATCGGATCCCGTGTGCTGAGGTGGTTATGGGCATTCATAAATTATAAAGCTGTTGAAGACTCCGTGCGAAAATGAGTTGAATGTATTATTGAGTGGAGCCATGTACGATAAATTAAATAATAATAAAAAGAAAATATTCCAATTCCATGAGAAATCATTGGTCGTAAAGAAGTGCACTATTGAGAAAAAAAAGGCTTCGTCTGAGTATTTCAGCAAGTCCAATCGCAATCATGTCTCTCGTTATTACTAGGTTTAAGGAACATCTACCTGATGATCGAAGCAATATTGAGCGATTTATCTACTATTATTAAAAAGAGAGAAGAAATAATATGGGAGGAAAAATGAATAAATAAAAACTGAAAGAATTTCATGGTGTTAGGTGTAGTTCAATGTAATGTACTACGCGTCTCTTAGCTGAATTTCTATGTTTTTTAATTCGTTATGAACGAATGGTTTTTCTCTTGGAATCCATATATATAATTAAAATTATAGAATAACTAAGTGAGTATGAGGGACGATGGTAATGAACGAGCTGTGTGGCGGCTATGATTTTATAAACGTATGGTATGCGAATATAAACATAAATTTGATTACACAACATTGAAGGAACCAGACGAAACGCATAAAATTGTTGTATCGGCTGTGTTTGTGTTGAACTAATATTCACAGTGTTTATGTACAAAAAACTTCATGTTATCTGACGTTATTATTATAATCAAATACCATCAGGTTGATGAGGAACGCTTGAACGTGACTGCAGAAACTTCCATATATACTCAAATCACTAAGTCATCTACTTTTATCTTCACTATAACTTCCATTCAAGCGCACGTAACTAATTAAATGGAATCCAAGTTGAAGTAATAGTGATAAATTCGAACGAGAGAGCGAAAAATCACTATGAACGGGGGGGATTCCATCCCATTCTGAATAGAGGAGAGGAGAAAACCTATCCACTCCAACTGATCTACTCATCAATTTGTTATAATTTCAATAAAATTACATGGTCATTTTTCTCTATGTATGCATGATCCAAAGATCACTGCCATCACGAAAAAAATAAGGGAATACAAAGAAATAAATAATTAATATGAAAAACTATAGCTAAAAAAAAGAATAAACGATGAAAATTAAATAAGAATAGAGTGAAAGGAAACAATAAATGAAGAAAATAAAAAATAATACGATGTGTGAATACATTGTGAATTATGTATTTTGACGACGCCATACACAAGTACCTCATGATGCAAAACACATGTACAAATGTTCATACGATTTCAGATTAATAGCTAATTAATAAATAATGATAAATATCCGAAAAAAAATTTTAATCGTTTGTCGCAAATTGATTGCAGCATTCACCCACTATTCCTGACCTCAATCCCATTTGCTATTCCTCACGCTACATCAACTTCTTTCATATGAATACTCCAACAGTATAAATCATCGAAAGTACAATCGGAAGAAGAATTTAGTTGCTCATATAGAGTAAGCGAGATTCGAAGGCTTACACTCATGTACCTATAAACCATGAGGGCCATCTGGAAAAACTATAGGCAAAAATTAACCCTCACACTCTATAACAACTCATGCCAATTGCTGTGCTCCCTCATACTGTGCGCGTCTTGTGATAAATAGCAAGATTACGAGTCTTCCGTGGTCTCTATCCACAACCAATATGTGCCCGCTCACTCCTGGTACTCTCCATGGACCATATGTTCTCCTTCAGTTCTGAATCAAGGTTGTGGGACCCAATTTCTCAAGGCAACTTTTATCTATATAAAATTCGCATGAAGCATATTCCAACCATCAGATTGATGCCCACTCATTATATGATTGTGAAGCGAATATAATCAAGAATTTCATGCATTGTGATAGGAAAGAAATTGTGGCCAATACAAAAATTATTGTTGAACAATAATAATTGCAATTGTATAGAACCCTCTTCCATTGTTTATATTGTGTATCTTATATGTCAGTTATGAAAAAAGCAGAATGAAGAAAAAAAAATTATTCATGCGTGTCGATATGGACAAAATTATTGAACATCATTGAATAAAATGTAAAAAATATATTTTGTAACAAATTTTTCATCGATTGCCACCAGTCCTCTCGATCAGTCATACTTAGGTGGAATAAATTATGATTTCATCATGGTATACACATATACTGATACATATGGTGCCACGTTTTTCCCACAGCGAAAGACAGCTGTCATAATGAGTTTCATCCTCACGTTTACGATCAACTTCTAGACACTCTCTTCCACATCAGCTGCATACGTATACGTGACAAAGCACGTTTTCTCCTAGCTTTTTTTCTATATCTCGCTTTATGTGTGTATATATACCATTACGTCGATATATTTCGTTGCTCTGTAGTTGAAATGTTAGATAAAATGCAACGGTAATGATATTTCAGTTGATGGAAAAACGTTGCCGTGTGAATGAATGACCTCAAAAAATAGAATGACATGCGTATAAATATGAATGCAAACAAAATTCACATAGGCTCTCATGAATTCGTATAATATTTGTGTATGAAAGCTCCGTTGTGGATAACAGTTCAACTTAACTCCTCTTTTATTATAAATATGCAGTTTTATTCCACAAGTCCATCGTTTCTTCCAACTTCTTCAAATTCATAACTCATATATAAAAGACTGATGTGAGGCAGGTCACGTGCATGAAACTTTGACTGAGGCCATGGAGAACTTTTCCGTTTTCCCTCTCACTTTTTTCATAGACGGCGAGTTATCGAGTTAACGTGAAGTGAAGAATATATATATATATGCTCGTGCCATATAGTTACAAATCGGCGGATGATATAATAACTAACGGGCGTTGTAACCAGCGAGGTAAAACGGAGCAAAATAAATCTGAGAGGTCTTCATTTCCCTTCCCTTCATTTTATCTTTCACTCCCCTTTGTCCATTATATTCTACCACATAACATAAAAAAATAACCAACAGCCTCCTTGAATATCGTAAATATTACTTGGATATAAAAGTTGAGAATAAATGGTAGAATAAAAATGGAATAATGATGAGTTACTGATCAATCGCATTTGAAAAATTGAAGTATGGAATATTCTTCTCTTCATTGCAGAAATTATGATTCACATGAAATAGTCCTCACATTGCCACCGAATTTTCTTCTTCACGTGAAAACCACGTAGATCAATTGTGAAATAAATATATTTATATGTAATAACGACTCATTAAATGAGGAAATTGTTTAATTACATGTTGAAGTAATAAATTGGTGGAAGGCTAGAAGAGTGAGGGCATCGAATCGACACATGCGAAGTTCCTATTCACATGACTCAGGCGCCCGCAAAATCCAATGAATATATATGTGTATATAATTCTCCATGGTTTTAGATGCATGAAGAACAATCGTGGCGCCATATGGTTCACCCTCAACACATAACGAGCAAGTTGAGACTCGCGTAAACTCATCTTATGAGGGCCAGTGAAGTCGATTACATTCTCATTGTACCCAGAGGGGCATATGTATTTATTATGCATGTATGTATATTTCAGTGCGTTTATAGTTCATTCAAAAATGAGTGTTTCGTACCAATCTCATGAATTTCATCAAACCAAAATAGTTGCATGTAATCCACACCAAAATAGATTTCAATCAACCGACAATTTTCACATTCGATTCAATGATAAAAATATTTTCGAATGGAAATTAATTCGATTTGAAATCAAATCTTTACGCTCTATATGCACATCAATTCACCAAACTCGAGATTTATGAATCGTTACTCAATTAACTTGAATACACAACACACATAAAATATCACAAAACTTTTCTTCTTCAGTTCACTTCCATTTCATTTTACTGTGCATTAAACCTACAGGACATATTTTTTTTCCTTTCTGTACACACAAAACAACTTGCACGACCACCCCCATATATATATAAGAGTGATACATCGTTTACGAAGAATCGATTTCCAAGAGGATGGCGCATAGTGCATCCGGTCGATCATCTGGATCCAAGAGTAAATGGAATTTAAGAGAAGCGTTGACATCAACCCCCGAAGGCCGTAGTCAGATAAATCTCTGGAACGATGGGCCGGGCACTGCGGGATTCTCTATTGAGAGTGTGGCCTTTGGCCGTGTGGCTATTCAAGTTCACGAAAGCATATTTTCTTGCTCGTGAGTTGGAGCGAGAGCACAAGCGATACAAAGAGCGATGGGGAGAGAGAGCGAGTGAGAAAGAAAAGAAGCACGGCGCCGTGCACCGAGAGCACGACCAGGTGCATCCCGTGAGCCTGGGAAGCGCAAACTTTTCAAGCGCTCGACGATTTTTTCTTCATCGTTTTTTCTTCTCCCTCTTCGGACGTACCACTTCACTTTCTATCACTCTCTGACACTCTGTTCCTCTCGCTCGATACATAACACGCTGACTGATATAGTATACAGCACATAAGACATCTAGGCAGATGTTGGCGTATGTATAACCTAACCAATGTTGAGCTCTCACTATTCAAGAGTGTATTTAGCTTCGGAAGTTCACTTTTCTTTCTTTATACTGTCTCGTTTCGCTGAGTGCAGTTTTGTTTGTTCATCGATGAAAATCCGCTAGTGCATTCGTCCGAATCTCCGCTTGATCGTTCCAACTGATATCGATTGATATTCCATCGCGCTGAATGAACAAAATTTTGTTTGAGTTGATTGAAAATTTTTATTGCAAATGGCATCAAACACTGAATTCTATGACAATTTCCACAACAAACCCGCCCATCCCAATTGCAATGTGAAATACGCTGCCCTCCTCCCACTGGATGAGTACATCATGGAGTGAGAGTTCAATGAAGATTCTTCTTCACTGCGTATGAGTACACGTATATTATATACGTGCACGCATGGACAAATACAAATGTATCAGACGATAATTCGTGGAATTGGTTGGATGGAACGCAGACTTGAACAAGAATCGACAAGTCATCTTTTTGAATGACGAATGGAGAGATTATAAGCGTTCCGAGGTATCTTTTGTTGTCGAGACAGGGGAATGCGATGCATTTCAGTTTGGTTGAATGCTAAAATTATTACATTTTTTTTTCTCCTCTCATATTTCTGTCGAATATATTTTTGCACTACTTATTTATTCACTCAACTATCCATTCATATATTTATCGCTTCTATTCGTACATTGATAGATTCACTGATATCATGCATGGATTTGAAAATTGTGAATGTGCGCAATGATTCATTTTTCTTTTCTTGAGCTCCAAAGCAGGCTGTGGTTGCAGTATGTGTATTGACATGTGATTGCATTGTCAAATGTCTGAGTATATATTACGATTCATATTTATCTACGATTCGTATTGTGTGGAAATGTCCAGATACCAAGTATCAGTAAAAACGTGATATTGTCTGATTCAACAGGTTGCGTACCGCCCTCCTACCATTCCACGCTCGATTGCGACCCGTCTCATCGTGTTACTGCGGTGCAACGTGTATATGTTTAATGGATAGTGCGATAACGACTTGTTTCCTCATTCATTTTTCACACATGTCCTGCCAATTAATTAATTTTGAACTAAACGATAAATTCCGATTATTTGACTGACAATTGATTCGTCGAATAAAATATACAACAGATGAAGATTTGATTCCTGAAGCATAAAAAGCTTTCTTGCTATGGTAACTTTATTTCTCGGTATGAAAGTACTCCATTCCTCAATACTCCATGTAAGCTTTGTAGTCTTGTTGCACGAACACACCATATGTGACATTTGTATCGAGAAAATCCCAATCAGCTGCTCACCACATTCTATCGGTACAACAGAGAAAAAGCAGCGAGTGAGAAAGAGAAGGAAGAGTGAGAAATCCCAATGACAATGGTCGAGGCGTTTCTTCGAGTTTTTCTTTCACTGACTGCATTATTGCTACAACGTTGTTCACACGTGGGCAGATACGTGTGGGTACATGTACATTCAGCCAAATGACATATGTCTACCTCTTTACTCGACGGTGGTTGGTATGGACAAGGACACAGGAGTTTTCAGTCACTTTTTCCCTTGTATGTTTACATATGGTACATTTGTGCGTTCGAGTCAGACTTATTTAACTATTCCGTGTTATTTCCAGCCACTGTTGAATCATATTTCGCAGACAATTTTAATACTCTCTTATTGTTCCAAGGTTCGAGTAACCAAATTAAAAATATGACAAATGTTTGGCTACAGTTGTCACTGATAATCTTTCAAAAATTGAATGTGCGCTTCAGTACATTTTTCTTCGAAAATGGTGCCATGTGGCAGGCGGGATACACGTGACATATTTTTCCATAATAACCATGAAAAAAAGCCACTGCTGTGTACCATTTTGTATTTTTCTGTGACTGTCGGGTAGCACGGCACACTTTCTCTTTTTTCGAGTGGAACAAATTTTTCGATACATATATTCATTCAGACTCGATACTGCTGACAATCCGATATACAACCAATAAAAAGCTGGGGGTGGCTGTTGCATAAAGATATAAAAGAAAAATATGGTACATTGATCGTCATTGGAATTGGAAAATAAGAAGCGAATTACAATTGATGCAATTTGCGCCAACGATCTTTGTACATTTCTGTAAGATTTATCAAGATCCAATACAAGAGTACATTGAATGAAACCATTATTGCAAGGTGACGAATTTTTTTTTTTCGTTGAACCGTCCGAAATGGTCTCAGAAGACGTAAGAAAGAATAAAGTTGGGAGGGTTATGCCTGTGAATTTTTGAATCAATCATGAACGATACCTTCCATTATTTTTCAGCTTGAGCCTGTGAAAAAAATTGTATTCAACCCTTTTACATGCGCAAGAGCGTTATAACGATAAATAAAATAACTGTCCAGTCTCTACTGTGTGTTAAAACCCTATATTTCATTTTTTTCACATGGATTTAAAAAATTTATTAGAACCAAATGGCGCTCTATCAAAATCACGACCACATGACCTGCAAACCACCTTTAAAGTCCCTCTAATGTATTTCTCTCAACCCTTCCGTTTTTCGTATACCTTTACACATAGACCATAATTCGAAAAGAAAGGTTGAGTCCCTTTCTCCTAAATTACATTTTTTAGAGCATTATAACTTCGATGGCGATATATTCACCAACACTTATATTTCTGTAATATGGTCGATTTTGTTCATAAAAATGTGACAATTTGCGCAAACCATGACAGTCGTCCCTATATTTTGCTCCTTTTCTAAATTCACCCTCTCGCTACCACCATCATCGTCCTATTCACCTCGTTCAATGTTCTCTCTTTTTTCTTATTCAAGATGTATGGATTTCTTCTTTACGTGAAACCCAACTCTTGCCCGCGCCCTTTTTTCCCACGGAATTCTCGCTGGCTTTCCGAAAATGCGCGTGCACTGACGTTAAATATCAGTAACAAACGTGGATATACCGATACATGTCCACACAGACGCTGCGTTTATATATGGGTTAGGAGTTCGTGAGCTAGGGGTTGGTGGCGGCTTCTGTCGCACGTTTGGTTCAAGCCAATATGCGTTTCGACGGGAAAAAAAATGCTACGGCATTGTGGTGCATTGTGTGTAGAGAAATTTCAGAATAAATCTTGACGGACGTGGAAAGAATAACACGTTTATATAACTGAAAGAGAGAAGAAAACACTCGAAAATATTTCTCTATCTGCAGAAAAATTTTGTCGGTGATTATCCTACGCCATTTGCTGTTGTTCAAATACGAATTCGAATATATATGACATCCATATGGACATATCACGTTCAAGTTCTCAATAACATACTTGTTATTCAAGATACTATTTAATTATTCTGATTGATATGCGAGTGTCTATACACTTTGAAAAATTTGTATTCTGTTACGAACCAGCGTAAGAGAAATACTCGGAACGAGAATTTCTCTGGATATACTCACGCACTGCATTGTACATGCTGCGGGTTTTATTACACCACCAGCTGAGCGAGAAGATCATTAGGCCGGAAGAGGGTGTCACCATGGGCGGTACAACGCAAGTGTACACACTCGGCATCAGCAGGTTTTCAGTTGAGCATTTCATTCACTCTTATGTGTAACCAGTAGAATGAAAAGAAAGAGATGAGTTTTTTTCATCCCTTTCCTTCTATTCGTTTTTTGTTCATCTTGCGCGATTCAGCTATGAGCAGGATATCCTCTAAATATATATATGTGTGTGACCTGAATTCGATATATCTGTATCTCCATTCATCCGTAGCTCTCATGACCTTGGGATATATTTTTTCCACCGTATTTCATACAAATATCTACATTTAACATTGAAGAGGTAAATGAGAGAGCAATCAATTAGACCGACCGTTTGAGTAGAGCAACTGAATTGTTTAGTCCAGTGATGATAATATTCCTCATAGAAGACAAAAAATGCCAGCAAAATTATAATCGAAATTTGAATGATGCAAATGCATTTGGTATTATTGAATACCTCAAGGGTGCCACCGCAGTTTTGGGCGAATTCCAGTGGGCGCTTGCAGGTCCGAAATTGTGGTTGCATCGCTACGAGACTACCTGTCGCGCGAAGGATGAGGAAACTGTCTGAATGGTAGCGGCGATGGGAGAATGGTGAGACGGGTATATAGTTAGTTCAGGAGCATCAGCAAAGAGAATGAAAGAGAAAGAGCATCAGGCGACTTGACCAGTCTCTTTTCCAAGACTTCTGGCACTCTATTCTCTTGTCACTTGGGGAGTTAATGTTGAGGAGTAGGGCATTCTTCAACGTTCTCCGCATACATACACGTATGTGACCGCGAGTGAGGGTACCTTTTTGTCACTACCCTGATGTGCGGTTCTGTTGGTCGCGTGCCGGACCGGAATCTGCTCCGCGTCCGTATGCTCTTTTTTCTTCCTTTTGGCTCTTTCCTTGTGCGGGTATACAGTTGTATTGCTATACAAACTAACCTGTGCATTGGGTCAATCAGGGATTAACCTGGTTTGCCCTTGATACGACCACTGGCCAATACCATTCATAGGCTGAGCACAGATACAGGTGTTTTTCGTTTTCTGTAGAAAATAAAGGGACTGCATGATATGCCAGAGTCCGTAATTGTCATTAATGTATTCACGATTATTGCATTATGAGATTAAAAAATGAACAATACATTTGCAAATCTAGATTCAAAAAATTTCCAAGGCATTTTCATCATTGATTCAGGATAATATGTAGGGGGAATTATATTATCACCTTTCTACTCTACACAAAAAATATTTTGGAGATAAAACTTTATCCGGATGTATGTAAAATGAAGAAAAAAAATAACGCGGAAATAAAATAAAATCATCTTGACATTCCGTAGAGGAAAATGAATGCTGGACACTATATAATAATTTAGCTGAGAGAGGCAAAGAAGACATTTTCCGCTCTTGAGTAAGCAAGAAAACTACTTTGCTACTTTGTCCCCCCCCCCCCCCCCCCCCCCCCCCC